>JAKVIS010000092.1:0-156845 GCA_033119425.1 Bufotes viridis
TGTGGACAGTATCAGCAATAGGAGCACCAGCCATCTGGCCAGTAGTACTAGTAGAAGTCCATAGTTATACCTTGCTTCCATTATTATTAAGTACAAAGAGGATGAGTTTGTGGGCTTGAAGGCTCACTCTTTCTCTCAATCACAGAAGGATGATTTTAATGCCACTTTCAGTTGCATCCTGTCTTCACTGACCCCTCCTAGCGGGACGCCTTTTTTTCCCTATGAAAATGCAACAAAACCTGTGTGCTCAAGATAGTCTGTCTGTTAATGACTTGTGTGAAAACAATCAGTGTTTGGACTTTCCTGAGGAGGAAGTTCAGGCAGAAGTGGTAGACCCGATACATACCCCATTGTAGCCACGATGGTGGAGGTAGGGGCAGTGGTAGTGTCAGTGGCACTCGGAGCAAATACAAAGCAGGGAATCAAAAGGGTGCCAAGAAGCTCAATATGACATATCACAGTCTGATTTAAGTATTGTGAGGGGCGAGCATGATGATGATTGTGTTTTAGACAGTGTTCGAATCAGAGTGCTGACCAGGAGGTAAGATTAGAGGAGGAGGGTTAATGGCAACAGCAGCAATAAAGAGCAAAGACAACATGGCACCCTCTGAATTAGGGAGGAGGGGATATGTTCCTTTAAATGGAGTCTTCTCGGACGGACACATTGCTACGACTAAGGACGTACTGTCTCAAACGCGTCAACAATTATCGCATCTTTGATGGATTTTGTCTACATGTGATTACGAGTCAATAAAGAGGAAGCATATTTTAACACAACACCAATGGTTTCTTTACTTTGAACATATGGCAAGTTCCTCCCAAAAAACTGCCTGAAGCAGATCTACCTCTGTTTTGATAATGTGGAAAAAACGCGTAGTTTACGCATTTTGAACAACTCGTCCTTAGTTGTTACGACTAAGGACAAGTTTTCCGAAACGCGTAAACGTCTGCCTGCCATGTGAATTTGTCTGCAATTGTCTATGTGAAGAAAATAAAAGAAGATTTTATTGAGAAGTTATTTGGTGCTGGAACCGTTTTTTCCACTTAATTGGATTTGTTCAAGGACTTACCTGTTGGATTCCGTGCACCGGGGATATGACACGCCGATGAGGGGAGCTGGATGAATCACTGTTTGTACACATTACTTCTATTTTGGTCAGCTCCGAGAATGTGTCTGCCACTAAAACTGTGGGTGCAGGATCAAAATGTGCTAGACCTTAGCCAACTCGACTGCCACTTGCTCTGTGAGGGGTGTGTGAGTATCTCCCACCTGGCAGTTTTTGTCCATAGACACAAGCATTGCCATGTGCAAGATCTGCAGGATTAAAATAAGCCATGAAATGGACTTTCAAACACAAACGAGTGCCTCGTGGCTCTATTGAACTACATGATGCAACATAACTGCAGTAGTTACTGTGGGAAAATAGAAAGGGCTGCCAGCTAGGCAAAAACAGTGTCCTCCTTCTCCTTTGCAGCAACCAGGCTTTATCCACTTGCAGTGCAGTGTAATTGTCATTGTCATCTTAAGGTCCTTTTGACAAATCCATGTTTGTGTGGTCTGGTTCTAACATCAGGCACCCTGCCACCTCCACAAGCTAGGTAGAGTGTTTATCCCCCTCCCGCCTATCAGACAGTATATGTAAAATGAAGTATTGCAAAGTCATTTTAGAGCTTATTGGCGTGTGCGAGAGTAGCCAAACAGCCGATCACTTGCTAAAATGCAACAAGCATTCATCTTGCTGTCTCCCTCAACCAACTCCAACTGGGCAAGGTGGTCAGCAGTAATGGAATGAATATTGTGGCTGTGCTCCATTTGGGGAAAATAACACATAGTACATATGATCAATTTTGCTGTGCAATGCTTTTTGAAAAAGTACTTTTGCAGAGGGTGCTGTCCATGTCCAGAAGACTGTCTCAAATTTCAGCCATTCTGCTATTGTACTGCTTGATCTGCAATGTTCCAACTCAATGGAATTTCACCTTGTATATTCTAGAACATCTGTATGAGCAGTGTAAAGAGGTGAATGATTTCATCATGAATCAGACCACCTCAGCATAGAGCATGTATTGTTTTGAGGTCAGGCAGTGGCAGCTCAACAGAGACACCTGTTATGTACTGAGGCCCTTTGAAGAGGCCTCCAGATTTGTCAGTAGGGAGACTGCATAATCAACACTATCATGCCCTTAATATTTATCTTAGAGTCAATGCTCACACTGATGCAACATGGGATGGCGGAAAAAGAACAGCTTATGCATCTTGCTGGCTGCCCTGTAGCTATTGGGGACCCACACGCAGAAAGTCCCATGGAGACGGAAGTGGAGAATGAAAATTCTATAGTGATTTTTTCCTATATGTTATAGTTCACTGCTGTTATTTCTGCCTTTACTGCATTGTCTAGCAAATCTGTTTACCAAATGTCTGCCCCCTCCCCTTCCCACTCATAATTTTCAGTAACTGTATCACCCCCTTATAAAAATTATTTTTTAAATATAATTACATTTTTTTTTAAAGTGCCATTCTGTGTGCAGCGTGGAAATATCATTTCCATTGGTAGGTCTATTAAACCCCAGAAAAGTAAGGAGTTTGGCTTTTTGAAGCCCTTTTTCCCATATCAGAAAATGACAGCCTATCGCCATTGAGTGAAATTGTAAACTGGTGCTCTGATACCTTCATACTCAGGATCGAGAGGACTTCTGGCAGTCAGACCCCCAGTTATCAGAAAGTGATAGCGTCATGTAGCAATATGCCATCAACTTCTTAAGATGGGAAAACTGTTTTAAGAAAAGTAAATTCTGATATCTTATACTTATTATATAACTACATTTTAAGGGTGTGGAGTCTCTTTTTAAATTGATTCATACATACTTTGAGTGTAAGGGGGTTTCCCTAACAATGAGTTGTTATCAAAGACTGTAACTTCTACACTGAGTGCAGTACAGTATAAACCCCAAAGGCAATATTTACCATTTAAGCCATTTACCCTCCTAGGGAGACAGTTCAGAGAGTACTGTAACCACCAAGCTCTGTACCTCAAATAGACTAAGTAACCGTCAAGCATTGTACACACTGGTGATTATAACCACAAAACATCTTGCCTGCAAAGTTACAGTATCTCACAAAAGTGAGTACACCCCTCGCATTTTTGAAAATATGTTACCATAATTTTTCATGGGACAACACTGAAGATATAACACTTTGAAACAATGTACAGCTTGTCAGTGTACAGCTTGTATAACTGTAAATTTTTGTGTACCCTCAAAATAACTCAACACACAGCCATTAATGTCTAAACCGCTGGCAACAAAAAGTGAGTATACCCCTAAGTTAAAATGGCCAAATTGTGCCCATTTAGCCATTTTCCCTCCCTGGTGTCATGTGACTAGTTAGTGCTACAAGGTCTTAGGTGTGAATGGGGGGCAGGTGTGTTAAATTTGGTGTTATCGCTCTCACATTCTCTCATACTGGACACTGGAAGTTCAACGTGGCACCTCATGGCAAAAAACTCTCTGATGAGCTTTAAAAAGGAATTGCATATAAGAGATATCTTTGAATAAAAATTTGTTTGAATATAAAAAGGAATTGTTGCTCTACGTGAAGATGGCCTAAGCTTTAAGATGATTGCCAACACCCTGAAACTGACCTGCAGCACGGTGGCCAAAACCATACAGCAGTTTAACAAGACAGGTTGAACTCAGAACAGGCCTTGCCATGGTCGACCAAAGCCTTGGCACCTGCTCAGCACCAAATCCAGAGGCTGTCAGCATCGCTGCAGAGGTTAAACGGGTGGGGGAGGGGTCTGCATTGCTGTTGTCCCAGAAGAAAGCCTCTTCTAAAGATGATGCACAAAAAAGCCCACAAACAGTTTGCCGCAGACAAGCAGACTAAGGCCATGGAATAATGGAACCATGTCCTGTGGTCTGATGAGACCAAGAAAAACTAATTAGTTTCAAATGGTGTCAAGCGTGTATGGCGGCAACCAGATGAGGTGTACAAAGACCAGTGTGTTTTGACTACAGTCAAGCATGGTGGTGGGAGTGTCATGGTTTGGGGCTGCATGAGTGCTGCCGGCTGTGGGGAGCTACAGTTCATTGAGGAACAATGAATGCCAACATGTACTGTGACATACTAAGCAGAGCATGATGCCCTCCCTTCGGAAACTGAACCGCAGGGCAGTATTCCAACATGATAATGACCCCAAACACACCTCCTAGACGACCACTGCTTTGCTAAAGAAAATAAGGGTAAATGTGCTAGACTGGCCAAGCATGTCTCCAGACCTAAACTCTATTGAGCAACTGTGGGGAATCCTCAAACGGAAGGTCAAGTAGCACAAGGTCTCTAACATCCACAAGCTCTGTGATGTCGACATGGAGGTGTGGAAGAGGATTACAGTGGCAACCTTTGAAGCTATAGTGAACTCGATGACCAAGAGAGTTAAGGCACTGATGGAAAATAATGGTGGTCACAAAAAATAGACCCTTTGGGGAAAATTATGCCAGAATAATGTGAAGGGAAACATACAAAACTAACCCTTACAATATGTAGAAATAAAAATGTAAAACCTCTCTAAGGGTACTTTCACACTTGTGGCAGAGTGATCCGGCAAGCAGTTCAGTCGCCGTCTTACAGACCTGGCACTAATACATTCCAATGGGAAAAATGCCGGAATGTCTCCCGGAATTTTGGACGGAGATAATACCGCAGCATGCTGCGGTATTATCTCCGTCCTGAAATGTCAAAAAGACTGAACTGAAGACATGCTGATGCATCCTAAACGGATTTCTCTCCATTCAGAATGCATGGGGATGTGACTAAAGCGTTTTTTTTCCGGCATAGAGCCCCGACGATGGAACTCTATGCCAGAAAAGAATAACGCTAGTGTGAAAGTATGGTAAGGATATTGTAAACAATTTTAGAATATCATGGTGATTTGTAGGCATTAATGGTCGATTCCTCTGAATTATTTTGGAAAAACAACTTCTTTGGGAAAAATTTTGTCTTCTTTCACCTTGTCTTCTTTCCCCTCACACCATAATTCAGTAAATATCAAAATTCACTCACTGCAAAATGAACCTATTATACGGCACAATGTAAATTCTATGTGGTCTAAATCAACAATGCTGCCATATTCTCACTGCATAAGAAAGTTTAGTAATTATGTTGTTGGACCTGACCTCAAAATGACACATGTGTTTGTATTGCACATATTAATAGTCACAATGGAAACTTTTTGTTTTCTTTGGAAATTAACAGTTTAGATGTGCTTCTTATTAGGGATCTTGGCTTAAAATGCTGAATCAAATACAACAGTTTGTTACATTTTTAAAAGATTAACTTCATGGTGTTTGTAGAAAAGGTATTAAAGGGTTTGTCCCACAAAGGGCATTTATCATTCTACACAACCCCTCCCCCTTTAAACATACTGCACAACCACAGGGAGGAGGAATAGTTTGGCGGTGGGGTGGGGGGGGGGGGGTGTTTTGGAACTGGCAGATTCCTTTAAACTAAGAATTCTCAAATAGGGGATATAAAAATTGTTTACAAGCATTTAGCATATGTATTATTAATTCTATTTTGTATATTCAATGACTTAAAGGGGTATTTCCACCTTAGACAATGGGGGCATATCGCTAGGAGGTGGGGAAAATGGAGCGGGGAAGGTGGTGGCCGGAGGACCCCAGGTTTTCAAGGTTTGCCAAGTGCTCTCCGCATAGAATTGAATGGGAGCGCACCGCGCTTGCGCAGCCACCTCTGCCATTCATTTCTATGGGGCCAACGCAAATATTTTTGGTGGCCCCATAGAGATGAATGGAGGGCAGCTGCGCATGCGCAGTGCGCCCTCCACAATCTTAAGCGGCCCGTTCTTGATGTAGGTGCAGCTCCCAGAGGTGGGACCCGCACCTATCAGACAATGTTGGCATATCCTAGCGATATGCCCCCACTGTCTGAAATGAGAATACCCCTTTAAGCTGTGTTACACTTCTAAGAGGGTCTGCCAACAAAATATTACATTTAGATGTTTTTTAAAAGTTCAATTTGACTGAGTAGATAAGCATATTTTACAAAAAGACCAGTATGTGCTGATACCACAGAAGAAAATAGTAAGAGAAATTTTCTAGTTCTCGTTTTTGTTAGTTAAACAAATTTTAAAAGTGTAGAAAATGTATCATCAGCGAAAAATGGCACAAGTGAGAAAGCATGTCAATGAATGTACTTCATCTTAATTGAAAGTTTTGGATTATTTCGTATGGAAGATCTGACCACAGGTTTTGAGAAAAATATGTTTTGCCTTTCCAAAAGCATAAGACATTTTATGACTTATCCTTACTTGACTTCTGCATACAGTAAGAACACCTCATTATTACTTCCGTGTGCACTGCATGTTATTCTTCATTTTCAATCTACTGTATGTCTGGATGCATGAGACATCCTCTGAGTAATATCCTATGAGTTAAACCACCATACATACAGTTCCCATTGTTTTTGGTGGCTGTACACCGTATTTAGTCTTTTAGCTGACATCAATGAATATTATACAAAAGGTTTTAGAGACATACAGTAAACAGAAAACAACAGTCCTATACCCCTGTACTGTACTGTGCTGTAAATAGTTGGACAGAACTGTGACTCAATGGTCAGAGCTCCTGCACTGCACCACTGACATCCTGGGTTTTGAGGCAAAATCTGCAACAATGTTGTATGTCCTTCTTTTGTTTGCATGGGTTTCAACTTTCTTCCCTTATAACAAAATAAAATAAAGAAACTTAGGACAGTGACCAATATGGGAGATGATAATTACTGTTGAGCATATAGAGGTATCCAAAGTGGACTTCGATCTGAATTTGAGGGAAAATTTGTTTCTCTGCGAAGCCGAATTTCCTCGTGATTTGTTGTAACAAATCAATTTTCCCTGAAAGCTGTGTTGTATACTGTGAGCTCTGTGTATTTCTATCCAGAATCTTTGTTATGCTTTGTATTTTGTCCCCAGCCAAGACTTGTGTTTTGTCAGTATAGCTTAGTTCCTGCAGTCCTTCTAGCCCTTACCTTGGTTCTAGCCTTGTAGTTTTATTGTTTGTCCTTTTCCTGGAATCTGTTGTCTGTTTTCTGAGCTTAGTTTTTTATTTTCTTGGCTTTGGATTCTAGTACCTTCTAATTATCTTGCTAGGGTCAGTTTTGCAATTAAGGATTAGTTCCTGCTAGTGTCATTTACTTCTGTCCCATATGCCAAGTCTGCTTCCTATCTGTATACTATCTAAATCTGCCCCATGACCTGGCTTATATCTTCTTCATCTCTTTGTACCATTATCATTTGGTTCACTTCATCTATTGATGAGTTTTACTTCTCTATAATTTCAGTTAAACTTTCTATAAATGCTATTACTCATCTTGCACAGAAAATTTGTACTTTTTCTTTCAAGTCCTAGGAAACATTTATAGAGAAAAAGATAAGAGGGTGCACCCTAGAGTAACACCTCAGAAGGGACTGTGCCCATACTCAAGACACACAGCTTCTTGCCAGAAAACATTGTGCAGCGTCGGGCACAACAACGGGGAGAAACAGAAGACCAAAAATTAGAGGAATACCAGACTGCTGCACCTTCCCCTCCAGACTTTCCAATAAGAGCTGGAATGACATTAGAGGAAAGTAAATACAAAATGGGACTAACTGTGCGCTGCACTTGATACTATATTCATTTATTAAAATTTAAAACAAATAAAAGAATAAAACATATATTAAAAAAGGGAGTGTACAACGCATTTTGGCGGTGGACCACCCCCTTTATCCCGTATGGTGCACCGATAAAGGCGGCACTCTGCTGCTATATGATTTATTCTTTTGTTTTTAATTTCAATAAATCAATATAATGCATTGCCCATAGTCACAGTTTTTATTTAATTTAACAAAAAACGTAAAAGAATATCAACATAAAATATAGTTTCATATAAAATTCTATATATGTAAAGCATTCATGAAAATTCATTCTTCTCATTTTTCCTTTCAGTTATTTTATAGTTAAATATAGAGTCAGATTATGCATAAAACACAACAATGCATTTGCTGTCTAGACAGTGTAATAGCTTCTCTTTTCCTTGAAACTCAGGAAGAAAGTGCAGGCTATTTTTGGGCATTTGCCACTTGGTCTTGAAGTCTTTGTCCTTCCTATGGTACAAAGTTCAAAGATGTCTTGCTAATCTGCTTCAGACTTAAACACAGTAATAATAATTCTGATTTCCTGTTCTCTATATAATGTAAAATATGACTAATTGTATGTCCTTTTTCCTGCTTTGTGTTCTTTTCTATTCTTTATTCAATGGCTGCTATTATTGTTGCTTGTATAGGATTTTATTACTTGTAGTTGCCTCTGTTGTGCTTTTTTGTGTTTCTGTTTGTGTTATTTTAATGCTTGCCTGCGACACTGATGATTAATTTATTTTTCCCTGATATGGTCAAATGGGTTCTTCAGATTCCTAAATCTCTTTATATGGGACAGCTCCGGCGATCGAGTACTTGTTGTTGGTCTGGTTGTTGAAACCCCTGATTAACTAACTAATGTTGCCAGAAGAACAACATGTTCTCCTTGCAGAGATATGACAATATGATTCTTTTAAATAAATGGGTGAAGCGCAGCTTTTCACTTCCACTCAAACAGATGGTCCCTAGAGGGCTTTTAGGACACATGAAAATGAGTTATATTCTTAGGACAAGCAGTACATTTAAATGCAATGGATACTACATATTATTATAGATGATAATCCTATACTTTATTTTGTTTCAAAGTTGTATCCCAATAGCGTTCAAGTTTTCTTTTGAAACACGTTCCTTTCTTGGTTGGAACATCCATATGCACCTAATGAATAAATGTAATGTTAGAACTACAGAGAAGAATGACCCAAAAAGAAGCAAATGAGTAGCAGAATATTGGTACACGGCTATGTAATCCTGGTAAAAAAAAGACATTAGTCTATCTGATATTAGCTAGACAGCGCTTAAACCTTCTCAACTTGTGTTTCTGTTTCTCATGCAGAACCCAGAACATTTCATAAGATTCCATGTGCGGTCTGACATAGGAGTAAAACTATGTTCACATCATGTGCCTCTAGGCCTCTTGATTGCATCTATGATTTTGTTTGTCTGACCTGCAGCTGCCTGGCACTGATTACTAAAATGTACTCTTTTATTCATTAAAACTTCAAGTTCTTTCATTGGTTCAGGGTTTAACTATTTATCTAGCTTGCCTTCAGCTTGATTTGACAAGACTGCCATAAACCCATTCTGATATTATATGTTTGCTAAAATATTCAAGGACTTTGTTTTTAGTGAGTGGTACGTATAACCCAAGAGGCACATTGCAAGTCTCTAGGGGGATACTCATACTGTGCCTATGCTGTGGTTGTAATAGGCAGAACAGTGCATGATAAGAAGGTATTGTACTTTGATGTGAATCTCCCAATGTTTTACTTTACTGGTTTATCTTCTCACCCTTGTTACAATATTTCCTTTTCCTATATATTGGTCCCACAGAATAGGCCAGTTAGCAGAATGGAATGGAATGGAAATGTTGGGACAGAAACTATCATTACAAGGATACTTATCTATTACAGTCATCTTTCTGTAGTAGGTAGGTGACTTTTTAAAAAAAGTTTACTTTATCTCAGAGCATTTCATCTGACATTGTAAATTGCTAGATCCAGAGGGAGGCAAAAGCCCCTATGAGGTAGTTGTCATTAAAGATGACTGAAGTTCAGAAAAATTTGATTCAGCCGATTTGCCAAACTTCGTCAAGAAATTTGATTTGTTACTTATTAATTAGTCGCAAATCGCTATAAATCAGGTATACCCATACTTCACGGTGTCTGAGGGAATGTATGGAGCGGGCTGCTACATGGAGCCCGCTCCATACGCAGGGGGTGCCGTCTGTATCATACAACAGACACCCGGCGGCAATGATGGGGAAGGGTGATCCCACCGAAATCTCCTCATTTAACCGCTCAGATGCCACTATCAACACCAATCTCAGTATATGTGAGGTAAGGCAGAGGGCTCCCTCTGCCTTCCGATCGGAGCCCCACAGTGAAACTGCAGGGCTGCGATCGGTTACCATGGCAGCCTAGACGCTTTGGAAGCTTCCCATGGCTGCCATGGTAACCTCCCTGCTGCTCTGTGCAAAAGGCACATCTCAGCAAGGAGCCAGTCAAAATGCTATTCACCCAAAAAAACTCTATTAGTGTAAACAGGACAAGGGATCAAAAGATATCAGGTTCTAGCCCCCTTAAGGGGGTTAAAAGTTGTCACTGTAAAAGTAAAAATTTTTTTTTATAACAAACAAATTGAATAACAGTGATCAAAAAGTTGTATGTACCACAAAAATGGTACCAATAAAATCTAAATTTGCCCCACAAAAGATAAAAAAAGGGACACGCAATACAATTTCATAAACTTTATTAGTTGATAAAAAGACCAACAATATACATAATGTCAATATTAAAAAATATATATATGGCGGTAATACAAATGGTAGCCAAGACATATGACTCCCCTCCCATGCATAGAAAACCCCGATTGCCCCTCCTATATAGGGTAAAAAACCCTTTACACAGTGTTGACATAAACCAACACACACTCAATACAAAACATATATGAATTGGAACAGTGCCTAACTGAGCTAGCCTGATGGGGAACAGCACACACACAGTACAGCAACAAGACACATACGCTCCATCACAATATACCTGAGGGACACTTGGAAAGGAGGACACGGGCTTCCAAGCAGAGAGGAGAGCCAATCCCGACGTACGTTTCACTCCGCTTTCTCAAGGGGCGTATCTAAATCAAACCCTCTAACCCCTAAATATATCCATGTCAATCAGGTGAAGATATAAAACACATGTGTATGTTTAAACTGACCTCACTACCGTATGCATGCTGGTAGCGCGTCATATCTCCGCGCCATCCTGCCGCCGTCGATGACGTTACGACAACGCGAGAAGACGGCCGCCACACATCCAACCGCCTGCATAATCCCGCGGCACCATGACGCCACCACAGAAAAACCCGCCAGATGAAGTCCACCAAACAGGCAATTAGACTTCATTTGTCTCTATACAGAGGCGTGCGAAGCCCGTCAATAATCGCGAGACTAGGCCTGCGACTATATGGGAGCACCCAGCAAATACAAAAACCAAGGATAAAGTTCAAAATAAGGCGAGGGTAAAACAAACACCCCATTCTATGAAGTAAGATAGTACCAACAGGCCGAATACATATAATTACAATACAACAATGTGAGATCCTACATTATAAGGTCACCTATCGTCACCTGATCACGTTCAGATCATGTGACCTTCTACACCAGCGTGAACTCGACCTTTTGCGTGAAATCATTGTCACAATCAGAGCACAAACATGCTTATCATCGAATATTGTTAATACATATAACAATATATAAAATATATACCATAAGGTGCTAGTGCATGATAAACCCGAGACAGAAAAGTGCCAGTGCGTGAGGTGCGTAAAGTGCTCAGTGCCATGTGAACATGCAAAAGAAAAGTGACAAGTGCAAAATATATAATCAGAAATGAGTACAAAAGGTAATAAGTACATAAAAATAAGTAATAATTCAATTGCCATTAGAAATATATATAGCCATCTAGCTAATATATATCGTGTGAAATACATAAATAAATATATAAATACATAAAAAAATATATATATGAATTCATATGCCAAGAAGATACCACCCCATCATCATACACGGGGCTACCCAACGCCTAATGAGATTATATCCAAAGTCCCCCCTCCCATTTGAATACACATTTACACATTTGGACAATATAAAAAATAAAAATTAAAAACAGAGGATGACAGGTTTGCTCGACTGCATAGTCCAAAAAGAGGTCCTTCACATGTCCGAGAAGATCTCCAATCTTTTATCTCATCTACAATCAACATGATCTGAAAAAACATGGATATATGGAGTTAGAGCAATACAATATATATGTTGTATTAAAAACATACTGGAAATAAAAAGAATTTAATGTTAAAACAATGATCCGTAAGCATCGATGTAGGTCACCGGGCCGCAGGAGAACGAGAGAGGAGGAAGTTGTTGCGAGTCAGAGGAATTGATAGGATTATTATGTCACCAAGTGGAGGTAATCTAAAGAAGATCCTCGCTCAGCGAGAAATAAAGTGGATTTTCCTCCTCAACACAATATCACCTCATGGTCTTAATGAGGGCATTACTTATGCCCCCTTCTTATAAATATCTCTATAGATATTTTCATAGTTTGGGTGGCCTCTGTCATTCACCCCCCAAAACATCCCCCCCCCCTTCTCCCTTTTCTCTTTTAAGCCTTTGGCTTTCGTGACTTAATATATAACCATATAATCTGGCTTGTCGTCTGCTGTGAGTTATACGTGTTCCTGCTCCTCCCTCTCTCTCGTACATAAAGTGCATAAAGTGGGGTAAATAAATGTTAATATAACCCATGCGTATGCTAGACAATAAAGTTGCGAATCATACTTACTGATTACAAACACTGCATGGGAATGGTAACATACCGCTGGAACAAAAAACTGTGGAGAGCGTGATGGCGCTCCTCGACGCGCGTTTCGCGTTAAATTGCTTCCTCAGGAGAAGGAATATGCAATATTATATACAGTTCTGGGAAAAAGTGAAAATCCATATGACCACTGTAAAGGCCACCATTAGTGGTTGTCAGTCACCCAAAGCTGTTTAGGACTCTCAGAAACTATTTGACTAGAAATGATACCAAAATACTTTACAGAAGAGAACTTTATGTTTGTCACAAGTGAAAACAATCCATGTTTATCAGGTTAGTCCATGCTGAGAAGTTCAGCCACAGGATTCAGACTCAGAATGAATAGCTTCACATTAAATCTGCTGATGTGTACGTGTGGAATAATATTCTGCTTGTGGTTTGGAGACAATCTTCTACCTGGCTGTGAGAGCTGTCTATCCTGGAAGTAACACGAAGCTGCTTATAGATGGGGATCAGTTACGCTGAATTTACGTCTTACTCCAGTAACAGTTAAGAGCATAATAATAATGATCCCATAGTAATAGTTGATATATTGTGAGGCTTTGTTCACATAAGAAACCTTTTATTGTAATCAGTAGGGAACATCCGAAGTCGATTCACATAAAACTTCATTCTAATACTGTACGAAGCAGGAGCTCTGTCTGTACAGTATTAGAATGTATTGGCTCTGATGAGCCGAAGTTATTGCTTCGCTCCTGCTCCGTACAGTATAAGAACAAAGTTTTTTGGGAATTGACTTCGGATGTTTCATCCGAAGACGATTCGCTCATCCCTATTAATCAGACCTCAGATTAGACACCCCCAATGTTAATCAGACCTCAGATCAGATCCCCCCATTGTTAATTAGACCTCAGGTCAGACTCCCCCCCCCATGTTAATCAGACATCAAATCAGAGCCTTAATGTTAATCATACCTCAGATCAGACCCCCCCAATGTTTATCCGACCTCAGATCAGACCCCTCCCCCAATGTTAATCAGACTTCAGATCAGGCAAAAACAATAAAGAAAATAACTTATCTCTCCTTCTCCAGATGGCGCCACCACACCGGAGATCCAGTGCACTCTTGCTGCAATGCTACTCTGTGCCTTAACATTGCACAATGTCAGGTCGTAATGTACTGATTTCGTACGCAGTCAGGACACAGTATTCACCACTCCCCTGTCCTACTGTGTATTAGTGAACACTTCCACTAGTGAGTACTTCCATAATCTCCTGTACCTTGCTAATATCGCACCTGCTCACAGTAATTTTCATGTGCACAGGAGGATTGGCCATAGACCTTACAAGGAAATTTCCCGGTGGGCCGATGCCCAGGTTTCTGCTGCTGGCCAAGTACATAATGAGCTCTCAGTGGTAATTAATGATGTGTACCCATATGTACCGCATATGTCCTCCTGCATTCAACTATGGCCCGCATCACAGTTCCTAAGCCCCATGCTCCATATCTTAATCAGAGACAACTGGAAGAGGAGAACAGAAAATGGCAGCTATTAATGGCTAACAGAGATGAGCGAATTTCTCAAAAATTAGATTCTGGGGGTTGCCGAATTTTCTGAAAAAATTTGCTTTGATCCGAAAATATTTGTGGCGAATTGCGTTAAAAAACGGCTGTCTCCGGGCTACAGAGAGCCTTTATAGGGGTGTAGAACACTTTGCCTTGCAGTAACACACATAGGGAGTCTGCTGGGGTAGTGAAATAATACTGTTAGTGAGGATGACATGCAGATGACAGGCGTCACTATTAGAATCACTGCACACTTCACTTATTTTGGCAGTCACGGGGCCAAAACTGACCAAATAACTCAAGTATTAACTCAGTCTTACAGGTCCATGTTACCGCCAAGAAGGCTACAGAGTGGCACAATAACACAGTGTGGAGTTCGCAGCAATATGAGAAGGCAACAGAGTGGCACATAGACAGAAACTGGAGGTGGCGGCAGCATGAGTAGGCCACACAGTGGCAAGGTGACATAGTGTGGACAAAAGACTGTGGGCACAGATTGTTGAGAAAGATGCAGATGAAAAGTTATCTGTAGAGCTGTACGATGGTAACCTGCAGATTAATGCAGCCCTCAAAAGCAAGTTGGGTTTATCGGTTCCAAAACCTAAATTAGATGGTAGCGTGGGTGATCAGTCCAAGACCTTCAAGCAGCAGCAGAATGAAACCTCAGATTGGCAAGGTGACATAATGTGTAGATGGCAGCAACAGCAGCAGAATGATAACACAGATTGTCAAGGTGACATAGTGTGGAGATGGCCGCATGAGTAGGACACAAAGTGGCAAGGTGACATAGTGTGGAGATGGCAGCATGAGTAGGACACAAAGTGGCAAGGTGACATAGTGTGGAGATGGCCACATGAGTAGGACACAAAGTGGCAAGGTGACATAGTGTGGAGATGGCAGCATGAGTAGGACACAAAGTGGCAAGGTGACAGTGTGGAGGTGGGTGGCAATACTAGTACTTGCTGAAGATGGTGCGTGAAAGAAAGAGCACTTGGTATCAAATGTTTGGCATCAGGCAGGTAACAGCATCAGAATAGTAGCTGAGGCAGGTAGCCAGAAGAAAACTGTCTCTTTTGTCAAAATGTTGGTGTGGCACCATGAATGATCTAGTCCAGTGATGGCTAACCTCGGCACTCCAGCTGTGGTGAAACTACGACTCCCAGCATGCTCCATTTATTTCTATAGAGTTCTGAGAGCAGCCAAGCAAGGGGGGAATATTGGGAGTTGTAGTTTCACCACTAAAAAAGTTAGTGTGTACGATGTTAATGAAGAGATGAAGAAGTTAATGGAGGTGGTTGTCTGTAAACTGACAACATTGTATAAAAAAATTTAAAAAGTTGTCATTTACAGAGATATTTCTCACACCCAGCATGGGTATATGTAAAAATACACCCCAAAACACATTGCCCTACTTCTCCTGAGTACGGCGATACCACATGTGTGACACTTTTTTGCAGCCTGGGTGCGCAAAGGGGCCCAAATTCCAATGAGTACCTTTAGGATTTCACAGGGCATTTTTACGCATTTAGATTCCAGACTTCTTCTCACGCTTTAGGAGCCCCTAAACTGCCAGGACAGTATAAATACCCCACATGTGACCCCATTTTAAAAAGAAGACACCCCAAGGTATTCTGTGAGGGGTATCGTGAGTTCATGTAAAATTTTATTTTTTGTCACAAGTTAGTGGAATATGAGACTTTGTGAAAAACAAAAATAAAAAAAAAAAAATATCAATTTCCGCTAATTTTTTTCCGGTGAACTCGACATGCCCCTCACAGAATACCTTGGGGTGTCTTCTTTCCAAAATGGGGTCACTTGTGGGGTATTTATACTGCCCTGGCATTTTAGGGGCCCTAAAGCATGAGAAGAAAAATGCGTAAAACTGCCCTGTGAAATCCTAAAGGTACTCATTGGAATTTGGGCCCCTTTGCGCATCTTGGCTGCAAAAAAGTGTCACACATGACTATCGCCCGTACTCAGAGAAAGTAGAACAGTAATGTTTAGAGTATATTCCATATACCATGCTATGTGTGAGAAATATCTCTGTAAATGACAACTTTTAAAAAAGATTTATACAAAGTTGTCAAATTACAGAGATATTTCTCTCACCCAGCATGGGTATATGTAAAAATACACCCCAAAACACATTGCCCTATTTCTCCTGAGTACGGCGATACCACATGTGTGACACTTTGTTGCAGCCAAGATGCGCAAAGGGGCCCAAATTCCAATGAGTACCTTTTAGGAGGGCATTTTTACGCATTTTTCTTCTCACGCTTTAAGGCCCCTAAAATGCCAGGGCAGTATAAATACCCCACATGTGACCCCATTTTGGAAAGAAGACACCCCAAGGTATTCCGTGAGGGGCATGGCGAGTTCACAGAAAAAAAAAAATTTTGGCACAAGTTAGCGGAAAATGACACTTTCTGAGGAAAAAAAATAATAATAAAGTTTCCATTTCTGCTAACTTCTGGCAAAAAAAAAAATTTAATCTCAGACGGACTCACTATGCCCCTCAGTGAATACCTTGGGGTGTCTACTTTCCCAAATGGGGTCATTTTTGGGGTGTGTTTACTGTTCTGGCATTTTGGGCGGGGTTAAATTGTGAGCAGCCATGTAAAACCTAAAGGTACTCGTTGGAATTTGGGCCCCTTTGCGCACCCAGGCTGCAAAAAAGTGTCACACATGTGGTATTGCCGTACTCAGGAGATGTAGGGCAATGTGTTTTGGGGTGTATTTTTACATATACCCATGCTGGATGAGAGAAATATCTCTGTAAATTGTCAACTTTGTATAAAAAAATTTAAAAAGTTGTCGTTTACAGAGATATTTCTCACACAAAGTATGGGTATATATAAAAATACACCCCAAAACACATTGCCCTACTTCTCCTGAGTACGGCGATACCACATGTGTGCCACTTTTTTGCAGCCTAGATGAGCAAAGGGGCCCTAATTCCCATGAGTACCTTTAGGATTTCACAGGGCATTTTTATGTATTTTCATTCTCACGCTTTAGGGCCCCTAAAATGCCAGGGCAGTATAAATACCCCACAAGTGACCCCATTTTGGAAAGAAGACACCCCAAGGTATTCCGTGAGGGGCATGTCGAGTTCACAGAAATTTTTTTTTTTGGCACAAGTTAGCGGAAATTGATAATTTTTTTATTTTCATTTTAGTTTTTTACAAAGTCTCATATTCCACTAACTTGTGACAAAAAATAAAATTTTACATGAACTCACCATACCCCTCATGGAATACCTTGGGGTGTCTTCTTTCTAAAATGGGGTCACATGTGAGGTGTTTGTACTGCCCTGGCATTTGAGCGTCTCCGCAATCATTACACGTATGGCCAGCATTAGGAGTTTCTGCTATTCTCCTTATATTGAGCATACGGGTAATGAGATTTTTTTTTTCCGTTCAGCCTCCGGGCTAAAAATAAAAATAAAATGAACGGCCCAGATTTTTTCATTCGCATCGATCATCGTGGATGAAAAAATCTCTGCCAAAATCAGTGACTGCGGTGCGGTGGGCTGGGCGCTAACTACCTAACAAGTAGCTAACTAACTGGCGGTGATAAGGGACCCTTATGCCCCATTCACACGTCCACAATTCTGTTTGCGGAACGGAATTGCGGACCCATTCATTTCTATGGGACAGACTTTGTCCCGCTCGGATCCGGAATTGCGGATCCGCACTTCCAGGTCTGCACTTCTGTTCCGCAAAAATATAGAACATGTCCTATTCTTGTCCACAATTGCGGACAATAAAAGGCATTTTCTATATAGTTCTGGCAATGTGCGGATCTGCAAAATGCGGAAAGCACATTGCCGGTGTCCGTGTTTTGCGGATCCACGGATCCGCAAAACACATATGGACATGTGAATGGAGTCTTACAGGGGGGTGATCAGTGACAGGGGGTTGATCAGGGAGTCTACATGGGGTGATCAGGGGTTAACAAGGGGTTAATAAGTGACAAGGGGGGGTGTAGTGTGGTGCTTGGTGCTACTTTGCATAGCTACCTGGTCCTCTGGTGGTCGATCCCAGCAAATGGGACCACCAGAGGACCAGGTAGCAGGTATACTAGACGCTGTTAACAAAACAGCGTCTAATATACCTGTTTGATGCCTTTTATTTTAGATCTACAGCCAATTGATCATCGCTGGCAGGCTGTAGTATAACTTCTGAGACGTGATCTGCGCGTTCACAGCAAATCTCGCCTCTTGCGAGATGACGCGCCGCTGCGTCAAAGAGGAACAGACCTGCCACCGCCTGAACGCATCCCTGCGTTAGTCGGTCGGCAAGCGGTTAAAGAAACTAGGTCAATATGCCCTTTCACCAAAAATTAGTGCAACTGAGCAGTGGGTATATATTACTCTTTTCTTTACTGAAACAGGTCCAATATGCGCTTTCATCAATAATTACTGCAACAGAGCAGTGTGTATATTTTAGGCTTATTTTAAAATAAACAGGCCACTATGTTATTTCAACAGAATCTACTGCAACAGAGCAGTATGTATATATTAAGCTTATTTTAAATAAACAAGGCCAAAATGCGCTTTCAACAGAAATTACTGCGACAGAGCAGTGGGTATATATGATGCTTTTTTTTGTGAAACCAGGCCACTATGCACTTTCAACAGAAATTACTGCAACAGAGCAGTGTGTATATATTATGCTTTTTTTTACTGAAACATGCCCAATATGCGCTTTCACCAATAATTACTGCAACAAAGCAGTGTGTATATATTACGCTTATTTTAAAAAAAACTGGCCACAATGTTATTTCAACAGAATCTACTGCAACAGAGCATTATGTATATATTAAGCTTATTTTAAATAAACAAAGCCAAAATGCGCTTTCAACAGAAATTACTGCGACAGAGCAGTGGGAATATATTATGCTTTTTTTTACTGAAACAAGGCCACTATGCGCTTTCATGAGAAAATACTGCAACAGAGCAGTGTGTATATATTACGCTTATTTTAAATAAACCAGGCTAAAATGCGCTTTCAACAGAAATTACTGCGACAGAGCAGTGGGTACATATTACGCTTTTTTTAGTGACACAAGTCCACTATGCACTTTCAACAGAAATTACTGCAACAGAGCAGTGTGTATATATTACGCTTTTGTTACTGAAACAAGCCCAATATGCACTTTCAACAGAAATTACTGCAACTGAGCAGTGGGTATATATTACGCTTTTTTTACTGAAACCAGGCCACGACGCACTTTCACCAAAAATTACTGCAGCAGAGCAGTGTGTATATATTACGCTTATTTTAAGTAAACCAGGCCAAAATGCGCTTTCAACAGAAATTACTGCAACAGAGCAGTGGGTATATATTACGCTTTTTTTAGCAAAACAAGAGCACTATGCGCGTTCAACGGAAATTACTGCAACAGAGCACTGTGTATATATTACGCTTATTTTAAATAAACCAGGCCACTATGCGCTTTCAACAGAAATTACTGCAGCAGAGCAGTGTGTATATATTATGTTTCTTTTACTGAAACAAGCCCAATATGCGCTTTCACCAGAAATGACTGCGACAGAGCAGTGTGTATATATATCACGCTTTTTTTTTGTGAAACAAGCCCAATATGTGCTTTCACCAAAAATGACTGCAACTGTGCAGTGGGTATATATCACGCTTATTTTAAATAAACCTGGCCACTATGTGCTTTTAACAGAAATTACTGCAACAGAGCAGTGTGCATATATTACGCTTATTTTAAATAAACCAGGCCAAAATGTGCTTTCAACAGCAATTACTGCGACAGAGAAGTGGGTATATATTACACTTTTTTTTGTGAAACGAGGCCACTCTGCACTTTCAACAGAAATTACTGCAACAGAGCAGTTTCTATCTATTACGCTTATTTTAAATAAACCAGGCCAAAATGCGCTTTCAACATAAATTACTGCGACAGAGCAGTGGTTATGTATTAAGCTTTTTTAAGCGAAACAAGGCCACTATGCGCTTTCAACAGAAATTACTGCAGCAGAGCAGTGTATATTTATTATGCTTTTTTTTGTGAAACAAGGCCAATATACGCTTTCACCAGAAATTACTGCAAATGATTTTAGCGTTAATAACAACAAAAGCGACGTGTGTATATTTCTTATATTGTATTGAAATAGGCCACTAAATGATATCAGTGCAGTTAACAACAAAAGTGACCGGCGTATATATTTATCTTTTTTCACATATATAAAAGCCACTAAGGCCCCTTTCACACGGGCGAAAGTTTTACAGCGCGGGTGCAATGCGTGAGGAGGGCGCATTGCACCCGCACTGAATCCGGACCCATTCATTTCTATGGGGCTGTGCACATGAGCGGTGATTTTCACGCATCACTTCTGCGTTGCGTGAAAATCGCAGCATGTTCTATATTCTGCGTTTTCACGCAGCGCCCAGGCCCCATAGAAGTGAATGGGGATGCGGGAAAATCGCAAGCATCCGCAACCAAGTGCGGATGCGTTGCGATTTTCCCGCATTGTTGCTTAACAACGGGACCCAATCTCTATTATTTCCCCTTATAACATGGTTATAAGGGAAATATAGCATTCTTAATAAAGAATGCATTGTTAAATGATGAGGAAGGGGTTAAAAATAATAAAAGTTAACTTACCTTAGCCACTTGATCGCGTGAGTCGCGATCTGTCCTCTCTTTCCCTGCAGCATCTATGATCTAAAGGACCTGTGATGACGTACATCACATGGCCCAATCACATGCTCCATCACTATGGTGATGGAGCATGTGATTGGTCCATGTGACCATGTGACATCATCCAAGGTCCTTAAACACTATCCTCAGGCTGTGGATAGTGGTTAAGGACCTTGGATGATGTCACATGGTCACATGGACCAATCACATGCTCCATCACCATAGTGATGGAGCAGGTGATTGGGCCATGTGATGCTGTGACATCATCACAGGTCCTTTACATCTTTCAAGCTAACGGAGAGGAGGCCGGGCCTGCGATCAAATGGAACAGGTAAGTAATTATTAGTTTATTATTTTAACTCATTCTGCACCAGTTTAAACATTAGGAAGATGGCCAAGGGTATTATTTTACATTATAACTATGTTATAATGTGAAATAATACCAGCGGACAATTTCTGACCCAAACATGCACTTCTGTGAAGAAGTGCAGGTTCGAGTCTGGGTACCAAAAGTGCCGATTTTTCTCCGCGCGTGCAAAACGCATGACAGCGCTTTGCACTCGCAGGGAAAAATCGCGGCGATTCCATAACGCACCCGCACTGTTTGACGGAGTGCACCCGCAGCGCCCGTCTGAAAAGAGGCCTTAAGGCTTTTCAACAGAGCACTTGCACCCCAATAACTAATTGCTGGAATGACAGAGCCTGGTATTATGAGACTATCTGGATCCCCATGCAATGTTTCACTGCACTTGCAAATCGCTAGTTTTCACAATGAGGAATTTACTATAATTCTCCCTACTAGCATCTGCACACGTTTATACCTGACTGGGAAATGATTCCTCCTCTCACTATCCTTTCCCTGCTTTTGTAAATCGCTGGTTTGCATAATGATGAAATTCAGATTTGTCTCCCCACTAGTATCTGCACACGTGTTTCCCTGACTGTGAAATGATTCCTCCTCTCACTGTCCTTTCCCTGCACTTGTAAATCGTTTTTTCTTTATTTTTTTCTGTTTAGCAATTAGCTTTTCTTTCACTGACGCTCTCCCTAGCACCTGCATACACATCTGTCCCTGAACAATGCACGAATGGCAACGTCTAAGATGGCAGCCGTATTTATAGGGCTGACACATCACCGGACTGGCTGGCTTTTGATTAGCTGCAAGCATGACACATAACGCCTTCCCAGAGTTCCTTGCCCCGTGTCCTCACACGTGTAGCCACCATTTTAGATGCCATTATAGGAAATAAATAAAGTGATTCGTTACCATAAAGCACAAGGAAATTCGCATTCGTTCAGAATATAATTTTTCATGAAATTTGGAATGAATTCGACTTCGTCAGCTTCGATTCGCTCATCTCTAATGGCTAACACAGATGGGAAAGCTTTTGGGGCAATATATTGTGCGGCACTGAGGTATATGGTGTTTTGCACTATGGTATTGTTGAACCCTCCTACTTATGTTTCCCTACCTCTGGTCAATTTAGACACTCCTACAACAAGGGGCCACTTTTATTTTATTTTTTCAGGGCCACTTTAAGTTTCCAATCCACCCCTGTTCATGTACAAAATTTAGTATAAGATAGCCAATGTCCTTAACGCCTAGAAGTAGTAGTAACGAGCTGCAGTGTTGTTTGATTTGTTTTATGGATATCATGACACCAGGTTCCTTGCATACGTGAATTGTGTGACATTATGAAATTAATTTTATTACATGCAATCTACCATTTGTGACCTCAGACTTGTACTGCTACTCTTCTACCTCTAGATCCTGATATTATACTTTGGAAATCTATAACCACTAGAATTTGGCTGTATAATATTGGAGACTATTCTAGGAATGCTACCTGAGGATTACATAGCAATGGGAGTGGCGCATTAGGTGATTGGTGATCTTGGCTGTTACCGTTGCACAACCAAAGACTGCTGTGTAGCTATAGTGAAGCCATAGAACTGAATGGTATCTCATTGTGACTCTCAAGATATTGACACCATAACACCAGAATCACAAACAAAATTTGGAAACTTGCACTTTGACCCCATCCATTTCAAAGTCTGCACTGCTACAGCAATCGGTATCAGTAGTCGAGGCCAAAATCTCTATGTCACCACAGCCTAAGATGAAGAATGGATAATCATTTTGCCCTCTCCCTGGAGTTCAGCCTTAAAGATCTAAGATCAATACAGTAGGTCCATTCTCTGTCCAATAGTCTGTTTATCATCTTGAATGAATGTTATACGGTACATTAAACAGACGACAGATGCCCTTTAATTAAATGTGTTTTCTTCTCTGACAGTTTCCCTATAATTTGTATTTTTCAGTTAGGCTATAAAGTATTAAATGTTGGATAGCGTTTTTGTGAACTAAACGGCTCTAAAAGAGTTTTTTCAACCAAGTTCTTTTTTATGCCATGTTCACAACCAAATTGAAACCAGTAACATCTTGTTATAATGAATAAGTTCTGTATGATATTGGCCAGAACTCAAAACCTTCATGTGCTCTACTGGAACCCTGCTGACAAAAGACTTCAGCTTCTGCGGCCAAAATGTTTACTTCTGAAATATCATATTCATGGGACTCTTGCAGAAAGGCATACATTTTAATAATTATATTCAATGACAGACTTTTATACGTTTTGACTTTTATTACAAGCAAAATGTTCCTTGTTTTACACAGTGTAGACAGTTGAGCAGATGCGTCTGAATATACATTTACTTTGATGTATCTTAGAGGAGATGTGTCATTTTGCCACCATGCGTTTGAATGACATTTGGCCTAGCCCTCAGTAAATACCCCATCCCACACGCTGAATCTATCCATAGGACCTCATTTACCCAACAGGTGCCAAGAGTGTCTGTTTAGATCCTATGCAATGGCTATTTTTCACTTTATAGTCTGCTGACAGTTTCTTAAGCTGCAGTTAGATGCTGCGAGGACAAGTCAATTGTAGGGAAGGAAGCGCTCCTTCCCGACAATCAGCTGCTGGTTAAGTGGAGGTGAAGCACTGCATGATCTCCTCCTTAATATGAGGATGAGCGATTGCTGCTTTTATTGCTCGTCCCCATACAATATCATTGTTCCTGGGAAGCAAAGTGCTGTTTAGACAACACAATCCGCTCCCAGGGAACGATAATTGAGGTGTCTGCACGCCGATACGCATCCTCAATATGTATCTGCATTTATGAAATAATGAAAGAAATGTTTTGAAGACAAAGAGTATCTACTGGGATTTTTTGCTATATTTGCATTGGAGTGATTCCTTTCCCGTGCTGATGAACTGAAAGTCAGGTGCTGACCATTTTTGCATTCCAGCTAATTGGCCTGCACATGAGGCTGTGTAAATGCACTTTTATACAGAAGCATACATTATAATGCACAGCATTTTTTTTTATCAGACTTTATTGGTGATTGTTGGTCTCAAATACTTCTGATTTATATCGTTTTTGCAAGGCAAGAATAAAATGTGAAAGAGCGCAAGGCAAAGCCATTATGGGTATAAGGACTCAGCACTGTCCATTCCTGTTGGTTCTGTTAGAATTAGGGCTAACATCTGTGAGGTAGAGTAAATCATACTTAACACTGGGTTCAGACCTGAGCGTTTTGAAGCCTAGCGTTTTTGGTGCGTTCAAGACTGGCGTGTAGGCGCGTTTTTTCAAGCGTTTTGGTAAATAGTGTAGGCGCGTTTGACGCGCGTTTATGTGATTGACTGCATAGTTGGCCAATGACCAATGATATAGTTTGGCCAATCTGAGTGCTTTAGAGGTGTGACATTCCATGGTGGCTGATTCAGCATGTTGCAAACTTTGTAAAACGCGCATCCATAGGCGCGTTTTACGCGGCACAAACGCCCGAACAACACGCCTATAGCGTTTCCCATTGAAGTCTATTGGAACCAAACGCTGGATAAACGCCCAAATTAACGCGAACATACTTGCCTATGCGTCGGACGTTTATAGGCGCCTACGAACGCGCATTAAAACGCGCAAGTGTGAACCACCTCCATTGGAATGCATGGTTCCTGTACTGTTGTGCGTTTTTTTGCGCGTTCGAAAGCGGCGTTTTACGCGAAAGTGTGAACTGAGTGTAAAAGTGTTATCCAAAAAGAAGAGGTATTCATGACATGGCATGCCTTAAGGAAACATCTAAGGATGTGAAACGATCACAGGCGTAGTGCTGATATCTAGCCTACTTATCCTCTATATGTGATGTTATAATAAAGAAGGATTTTTACTAGCAATGATTGCAGTGGATACCTCTTCTTTTTGGATATTATCCATGAACTTTTTGTTTTCCCACTGTGTGGCCTGCTGATATTGTGCTGTGTAGCCTGGTATCTCCACATTACAGATACAATAGAAGTGCCAACCTTTTTTCTTCTACTACGGTTTGGAATACTTATAAGTATGATTTTGAGCTTGTTAAAAATGTATTAATAGTTTTTAACATTTTTTGCAGTAGCCAAAGAAACATCTGACAGCCAATGTTTGGCGAGATCACATGTGCATTTTTTGAAAAATTTCACTTATTTTGCAACATTTTTGTGATATTTTAGGCTTCAGTCAGCATGTACTCCAAAACTGGATACAAATTATTGGCATGCAACAAAATATGCAATTTTACTCAAGTGAAATTGCATAATGTGTGGTATTCCATGAACTCGAATAAAGAAATTGCATGACTATATTGGGCACATGGACACCGCTACACCAAAAAGTCAAAATAAAGGTTTCATCTTTATAAAAACCACAAAAGTACATAGACTTGAATGACAATTTTCGGAAATTATTCCTTTTGTACCAGTGTAATGCTTAAATAGCCACCTTTTAGATATTGGCCCCATTTTGATTCCTTCTATTAAATAGACGACTGTGCATTTATCCTTTTGATGCCAGGACCTAACAGACATATTCCCTTCACCCACTATCATGTTATCCCTTTAGCATATATGTATCCGATCAGTCCTCTCACTACATTTACAACTTCCTTCCTTTGACTGTAAGCAACCATCAATATATTCACTTTTTGCACCAATAAAGTGCTGACTTGTTGAGCAAAATATATTACTTTACAACTGAATTTATGAGGGAGAGGTCAACATACCAATCGGGCACTTGGATGGAACCCTGATTGAAGGTAGGTCGATCCTGTTGGGCCAGAGTGGTTCTTCTAAGTGGGCATGCTGCTGCCTCTGTCTTCCGCTCTCTAGATTCCTACCCAGTAGTTCTTGCAAACTATGGTGGCCCATGCCTGCCACTGTCCCATCCTTCCAGGAGAGTCTCTCAGGAGGAATTAAAATTAAAGTGGCAGGTCATGCTATACCTTCTACACTAGACTACCTGATTTCTCATGCTTCTTGCATAGATCTCTGATTTTGTGAGCATGCCAAGGAGCTACTAGGTGAGAGAAGTGCTCCAAAACTGTCATGATCTTTCCAAAGATTTATACCTCCTCCACCTTTGACTCCAGTACAAGAACCAATGCAGGTGGACTGGATCCGGCTGTCTGAAGAGAAGCATCAACACAGGTGTTCTAATAATCTTTGCCTGTATTGCAGAGCCAAGCGACATTACATCCATACCTGTCCTCACTTTGAGACAGTGGGAAAACTCCAGAGCCTAGGGTTGGTAGGAGAGATGTCCCTGGGTGAAGATCGAGTGTCTCCAAAATTGACTCTACTCGTGTTTCTATCCTGTGGTAATACTTTCTGGACTCCAGTTCGGCAGGAAATGTTTTGCATCAGGCCTTGGTGAACCAATACCATATATCTACCTGGCACCTACAGATGTCCTTAGTGGTGACATCTTTCAATGGGATTGCCCTTCTTGAATCCATCCAGTACCTCAAGTGGGTGAACTCCACACGGAGCAGATTTCATTCTACATCCTGTCTCTGTCTACCAGTCCTCTTTTTCCTGGCTTCTTCTGCAATTTCTTGTCCTGGACTGGAACTCAGGGCAGATACTATGTTAAGGTTCTGTCTGCTAATTTTTCTTGGCTCCATCTGCAATGTCTCGTCCTGGACGGGAATTCAGGGCAGATACTATGTTGAGGTTCTGCCTGCTACTGATCCAAATGTTCCCCAAAATTTTGACAAGAGACCCTGCCACCTCACTGTACTTATGATTATTATATCGACTTGATTCCTTGAACTTCACCATGTGGCCGTGTCTACCCACTGTCCACCCCATAAACTGTCCGAATATTAGAATACATACAAAAAAACTTAGTTTCATCTGAAAGTCCTTTTCACTGGCTGGAACGTTTTCTTCTTATGAAGAAGGCTGGTCTCTATGGCTCTGCATTAGCTACTGTGACCTTAATAAAATTACCATAAAAAAGAAATATTCTCTGCTGCAAATTTCTGATATCTTTGACAGGCTCTGCTATTTTTATCAAGCTGGATCTTCAAGGTGCATACAACGATCCGCATAATAAAGGGTGACGAGTGGAAACCAGCATTTAATGATTTTCGGTTTAAGTAATGCTCCATAATTTTTTCCAGGATGGTTCGATATTTTTTATAACTGTATTGTGCCTTTAAGAAGGTGTGGTTTATGTCAAGGAAAGTGTGTGCGCATCTCAGTAGTTTGTAATGGCCAGTGGGTGTGGACTCATTGTATCAACTAACCGATTTGACTTGGGCTTCTCCTAAGGGCATTATCCTAGCCATCCCCTTGTTTTCAGCCTTTAGCCCGTGTACAGGGATATTGCTTTCACTGCAGGGGACCTATCAGGCCACTACCTTTTGTAATAGTCCAGGTGTAGTTGGCAGCTGAACCAAGGGGGTCAGAGACACTTGAAGTCAGTAAACAGGCAGAGGTCAGGGCATGCAGAGTATGTACAATTTGGAGTATCAGAGTCAGTTAAGAGAGTTAGATACACGTGCAGAAAATCTTGATAGCACACCTTCACTGCTAACCTAGTAAAATAGGAACCTAAGCTCAGGCAAAGAGTAAGAGGGCAATCCAGCATTTATAGCAGAAGCTGATTAACAATTAGAAGCAACTGTGCAACTGTACACAGCAAGGAAAGAAGGGGAGTGGTGGTAAAAGCAAAAATACGGCTAGTAGTAGTTCCATCAATAAGGTTACTAATAGAAGTAGTGGGGCACCGATCTACACAAGCTGTCAATGTAACATAATTCTTATGTGGCTAAGAACACCCTGCTGAACTTGGAGTGACAGAACGCTCTTCCTTTGCACTGCCTGATCTGCGATGTTTTAACTTGCTGCAATTTCAATTCCAATGGAAACCACAGGACCTTAATGTCAGGTCAGCACAGGTTAAAAATGACCACCATACTCAAAGAAGAAATGCCTATAACCTATAGAAATCATCCCATACAGGGAAATAGGAAAACAGCCCAAAGACTTATAACAGTATTAACCTTTATAGAGTAAATCCCTCTTTACAAATCTATCAAAAAGTACGCAATGCTATCACCAGCTTACACCAGTGGGCAAAATTGAAAAAAACTATACCAATTGATCACAGACTCTGTTGGCAAAAGAATGGAAAATCAAAGGGGAGGATCATGGTGCACACAGTCAGATGCTGGTGTTTAATAAGGTGTAACAAGAGGGGATCAACAAAGTCCTCTAATCGATAATTAATACAATTACATCAAAATGTCAGCAAAATCTCAAACATATGGACTGTTTTAACTCCAAATAGGGAACATCAAATGCCGCCATTTACCAGTATATAAAGTATCATATAATTCAAGCCCTAACCAGCAAGGAACAACATATACACATAGTGTTATTGCTGTAAGCATAAGTAAAATGCACCTGCCCATCACCACCCAACTAGGGGTCCATCTCCTAATCTTAGACATGTTGGAGGATCTGGAGCCAAGGAACCTGTCCCACCACCATTCACCTTTCGCTATAATCAGCTTCATCAGGAGGTCACATTGAGATTGAATGCCACCCAATAAATAGCTAGGAGCTAATGGTTTCTACATGTTGGTGATAGTAATTGGGTGCGTACATGCTGTGATGAAATGATACAGTGTGGTACAGTCATGTGTCGACAGCGCAACACACAAATATGTGAGTCATCACGCTCATTGCAATGACAATAACACTAAATTCTCCCAATGACTACCAAACAGTATAACTCCTGTCATTAGCTGCACAATTACCAAAGGGATATGACTCATACCTGGATTATGGTGGTCATTGCATCTAATAGATGTTCTGCTACCTGCGCTGATCCAACATTGGGTTCTTGTGGTTTCCTTTATTCAGTTATTATACTCAATTATATACTGAACGCAGGGGGGCGTGGCCTGAACGCACATGGCGCAGGCCGCATAGTCGCTCGCTCGTTCCTCTCCGGACATCTGAAAGCGGCTTACTAACTCGCCCTAGCCCTAGCCCTAGCGACGGACTAACCTCCCGCATACAACCGTGACTACACGTGGGGGCAATGGGGAAGCTTCGGAAACGTCAGCCCTCGAAGAAACTGACTGAGTTCTTCACCCAGCCTGCCTCCCCTGATGCGGAAGACGCGGAAGATGTGGTCGCGCCTGACCCGCCTGACTCACCGCCATGCATACTCTCGGAGCCGGATCTCGAGGTACAGGCTGCGACACATGGACCTCCCGACCCTGCGTCGGAGCCGATTACCGCTGGAGACATGAAGAAACTACTGGGGGACTTGCGCTCCTCTCTGAAAGAGGATATGGCTTCATTTGTGCAGGAGATCCGCCGGGAAGTGCAGAGCCTGGGAGAGCGAACCTCACACTTGGAGGTAAAGATGGTGGAATTTACGGGCAAACACAACTTACTTGTTGATGCACAAGAGTCGTTGGAGGAAACCCTTACCACTATTAAGGTTAAGCTACAAGATCTTGAAGATCGACAACGCCGGAACAATGTCCGTCTTCGCGGAATCGCTGAATCGGTGGGTCAAGGTGAACTTGAGGCGTTTCTGCAAAAGTTAATGAGAGATGTACTGCCCACCATTACGGACAGAGATCTGCTGATCGACCGCATTCACCGGATCCCTAAACCTAAGGGGTTGGATCCTCTAAACCTAGAGATGTTATTGCCCGCATACATTTTTTCCAGATTAAGGAGTTATTTTTGAGGGCTCTGCGATCGAACCCCACCCCGACCGCTATGTTTAAAGGCATCTCGATATACTCTGACTTATCTGCTGCTACATTAGCTAAGAGGCGAGAGTTCCAAGCGGTGACTAAGGCATTACGAGATAATGACATAGGATATAAATGGGGTTTCCTGTTAAATTGATAATAAGTAAAGAAGGATCCCAAGTGGTGTGCACTTCATCTCAAGAAGCTATGAAGACGCTGCAGGGGTGGAAACTACTGCCTCTTGAGCTACCAATACAGAAAAAGATGACAGCCGGTGCTGCCAGAGTAACCCAGGACTGGGACAATGTTTAAGAGCTTTCTTAGATAAAGGGCAATTATTTATATCCGGATGAGGACGTTTGTGAGTGAGTAGTCAGGCATACTTATCCCCCTGTTACCTGCCGCGGAAGGCGGGTTTGCAAGCCCTATAGTGGGCTGCTGGTATGCTGACTACGTGTTACCATCTATGCTGGATGTTTATTTGTTGGTTTGTCTGTGTTTTGTATTTGTAAAGGTATCAATGTGTGATCTATCTGGGGAATATTAATGTTTAGTGTCTCTAAATCAGTCGCTTGGTCATTGGGATCCCTATCTGTAGAAATTTCCATTATGTCGCTTTTCTTGTGGGCAGTGGGGCATTTAGCACCGTATGAGCCACTTTTTATGTAAAACTATGGGGCTAAAGTTTTATAGTAATAATGTTCATGGTTTAAATTCTCCATATCGAAGGTCCCGGCTTTGGGCTGACCTACAGAGGGCGAATTGTGATGTGGCTTTTATTCAAGAATCGCATTTATTAGAGGCAGATTTATTCCGTTGTACTCATAGTAGTTTTTCTAATATCTACCACTCGCCCTCTGTGAAGAGGCGCAAGGCCGGGACATTCATAGGGATAAAGACTACTGCGGCTTTTACTCTCCAAGAATGTATAATAGACCGTAGGGGCGCTATGTTATTCTGCTCTGCCTCCTGGAAGGAGTCCAATCTACACTGGTGTCGGTGTATGCTCCTAATGCACGCCAGATAACGTTCTTGAATAGACTTTTTAAAAAGATCCGGAGGGTGGCTAGAGGTGGAATAGTGATGGGGGAGACTTTAATATTCCAGTAAATTCTGATATTGACTGCTTATCTAACTCTTCTATTAAGAGACCTGACCTCCGAAATATCCTCATGATGAATGATCTACATGATATTTGGAGATATCACCACAGTGATGAAAGGGATTATACTTATGTCTCCCCTCTCACTCTTCCCTCTCCCGCATAGATTTTTTCTGATCTCTAGATCGTTAATCAGTAGGGTGACTAAGTCACATATAGGCTGTGCGACATGGTCGGACCATGCTCACATAGCTATAGAAATAAATGTGGGGATGTCGGGACCACCTCCTGGAAGTTGGAGACTTAACTCTTACCTGCTGAGGTGCGTGCAGAGGGTGGAAAGATACGCCTCTATTTTAGAAGATTACTATCTTAATAATGATGTGGATGGTATATCTAATACGTCGATGTGGCTAGCGCATAAAGCATATATGAGGGGTATCTTCCTACAATCTGCGGCGAGGCTTAAGAGGGTCAGGGATAAGGAGCTGCACACTGCATTATCTAAGCTGGAATCAGCGGAGCTGGCATATAAATCCAGCCCCTCTGATATGCTCTCTGGTCTTGTTCGTGCCGCACGCTCTGAGGTAAGATCTTTACTTGTGTATCAATATGAGAAGCACTTGAGACGCTCGAGGGCATCCCATTATAGTATGGGAGACAGGGCAGGGGCTATACTGGCTAAACGCCTTAGAAGCAGAGCGACAGTGTCAAGAATTTTGCAGCTAACCTATAAAAATGCCACTGTGACAAATCCAGTGGACATCCCTAACGTCTTTGCTTCTTATTATTCTGAGCTATATAATCTTAAAGATGATGTTAACACCCCTCAACCTGACATTGAATCTATAAGTTCTTTCTTGGACCCTTTGTCACTGGCTTCTCTATCGACTCAACAACTGGAAGCTCTGAACACCCCTATTACTACTGAGGAGGTTCTGGAAGCATTGAGGCGTACTCGAGTGGTAGGGCACCAGGACCAGACGGTTTTACCGCTGACTATTATAAAACCTTCAGCACAGCACTGGTGCCTTATCTGGTGAGACTCTTCAATGATTTCATGACCTCCGGTAATATTCCATCAGAGATGTCACAGGCTATAATTGTAACTATCCCTAAACCAGGTAAACCTACGACCGAACCTGTTAATTTTAGACCAATCTCATTATTAAATGGGGATTTAAAACTATATGCTAAAATTCTGGCCCTACGTATCAATGAAGTTCTTCCATCCTTGGTCTCGTATGACCAAGTAGGATTTATCCAAGGACGACAGTGTAGGGATGGAACTAGGCGAATTATTGACCTGATACAGCTCGCTGACGCCTCCGGAATCCCCACTGTACTTGCCTCTCTAGACGCCGAAAAGGCGTTTGATAGGAGTGCACTGGGGATATCTGGAGGCTGTCTTAGGAAATTTGGCTTTAAGGGTCCCGTTGTGACTGCTATTATGGGGCTATACTCTAAACTTTCTGCTACTGTTCTAACAGCAGGATATATGTCTGGCCCCTTTGGCATTACCAACGGGACTCGACAGGGCTGCCCCCTGTCTCCCCTAATCTTTTCCTTAATCATTGAGCCTCTTGCTGAGTCAATTCGCTCATGCCCCGCAATCTCGGGTATCGGGGTTGGGAGCTCGGAGCACACCGTCAGCCTTTATGCTGACGATGTGCTCCTGGTTCTTACAGACCCTGAGAGATCTATGGAGGCGCTCTCGAGCGTCTTGACTGCGTATTCTAAGTGTTCTTATTATAGATTAAACGCTGGGAAGACGCAGCTGCTATCCCTTCATGTGCCTCAGAGCGTGCGAGATATGATCACAGGCCGATATGCTTATCAATGGGCACCCTCCTCTCTTACCTATTTGGGTGTGCAGTTGGCGTCCTCGATTAAGGAATCTGTGTCTATTAATGTAAAGCGCTTACAATTAGATATATGCAAAGATTATTCTAAGTTGGCTAAGATTCATCTTTCTTGGATAGCCCGTATTAATGCGGTTAAGATGTTTATCCTACCTAAAGTGCTTTACATGTTTCGCTGCCTACCCGTTAAAATACCCCTTAAATACATTGAATCTCTCCAATCAGGGATATTGAACTTCATTTGGCAGGGTAAACGTCCCAGAATTGGTAAGACCTGTTTATACATTTCAATTAGGAATGGAGGGCTGGGCGTCCCATGTCTTTATAATTATTATTTGGCCAGTTTGATGGATCAAACACTAGAATGGTGGTCACCCACGGTAAATCATCGGTGGATGCAGATTGAACAACAGCTTGTCAAGGGTGGATCGCTCAAATCTGCATTAGCTGTCCATGGGGTTCAGCCATGTACAGTAAATGTTCCGCTGGACACCATGGAGAGCTCAATATATATTTGGAAACTCTTTCTCACAGCTGGACATCTTAGCTGTCTTCCAATACAAAAACTCCCTTTAGCAATTGTGGAATATCTTATACCCGACCTATCTCTGATTATATGGCACACCTGTGGTATACAGCTGATTGGCCAGTTGTATGATAGAGGCAGGATATTAAGTTTTGAATCGCTGCATGAGGCATATGGGATACCGAACAAACTGTTCTATCAATATTTACAAATACGCCATTGCCTATATACACTGCCTCACCATCAACCTGCCATCAGTGAGAATTTATTGGCTAGATATGTAGTGGAAGGTGTGGGTAACAGACCTAAGATATCGACTCTTTATGCTATACTGGCATTAGTTAAATATAATCAGAAACTAAAATGTATGCTGTCATGGGAGGCAGAAATAGGCAGGGAGTTTAGCCTTGACCAATGGCATAAAGCTTTTGTGTGGTCATACAAGAGCTTTAAGTGTATTAATCATGTTGAACAGATTAGGAAAGTGCAGCTCCGCTGGTATTGGACTCCTTCCAGGCTGGCTCGAATGACGGCCAATACTTCTCATCTTTGTTGGAGGGGTGTGGAAATTTAGGCTCATCGTTGCACATGTGGTGGCTGTGCCCGTCAGTACGACCAATATGGGCAAATGTGGAGGATCTTATCTGCTCTATTTTCTCTTCGCCGTTGCCCATCACCCCGGAGATGGTGTTGCTGGGCATCGGCCTAGATGAACTACCGGCAGATCAGGTGTGGGTGGTGGCTCACATCCTAGCTGCGACAAGAATGTCAATAGCTAGAAATTGGAAGCAACTTACCACTCCGCCCTTAATATCAGTGATACAAGAGGTTAATTACTACTTAGTGTGTGAAATGGTTTACGCCACATCTATGGAAAATAGGATTAAAACTCTTAATCAATGGCTACCTTGGGTATCAAGTCAATATGCCTCACCACTCCCCCACTGTATTTTATAACCTGTTTGATCTTGCGGAATATGCTAAGTAAGACTTAATGGATCTATACCCACGGCGACTGAGTACCCTAGAGGTTGTATATTGATAATACCTTAATGTCTGTCTATTGACTGTCTTTGTAATCTGTTATATGTTTTGTATGATATTTTGAAAACATTAATAAAAAACAAATGGAAAGTATACTCAATTATATAGCGCTGCTATATTCCACAGCATTTTACAGACATTAGCATCAAACTGTCCCCAATGGAGCTCACAATCTAAGTTCCCTATCGGTATGTCTTTGGAGTGTGGGAGGAAACCGGAGTACACCCACACAAACACGGGGAGAACATACAAATATCATGCAGATGTTGTCCTTGGTCAGATTTAAACCCAGGACCCCAGTGAAGCAAAGCACCAATGCTAACCACTGAGCCAGATAGATTATCTTCCTTCCTCTTCTGCGGCTGACACCGTTCGCCAGATGGATTTCTAAATCAGCAGCCTCCATCTTTGTGTATAAACACCCCCGCTGCACTGTACTAATGAGCATTTAAACACCTTCACATCTTTGTTGCTTTTGTAGATGTTATCACCCTATAAGAACCTCTTTTTTTTGTTCTTTCCTTGCTCTTCCACGGAATCAACCTTGCTTATTCTGGACCATCTGTACAAGCAGTGTAAAGCATTCAATGATTATCAGACACCAGACCATCAAAACAGAGACCATGTGTTATTTTGATCTTTGGCAGTGGCAGCTCATCAGTGTTGAATATGTGGACCCGGGCACTTCGAAGAAGCCACTAGATTTGTGAGTAGAGAACAGTGACATCAACGGCATCAACAATGTCATCACCCTGATATTTATGTTTGAACAGACACTCACATAGATGCAACAAAGGTTAATGAAGAAGAACAGCTTCCACCTCTCTGCCAGGTGGCTGTTGGGGACCTGCAGGAATAGGTAGAGGAGGATGAGATAGTGGTGGAGGTGGACAAGGAGTTTTCACAGGTGTAGGTACGGGTTGAGACTGACACTCATTGTGGCACACGATGCGAGGTGAAGACTGAAACAACTGGGTCCTGGGGCACTCTGGTGAGCACGGCAAGTGTATCATTAGCTTCAAGGAAAGGGATTGACTAGTCATTCTTTTAGACCTTCATTGTAAAAGGTAAATTAATCTCCTCCAAAAAAAGGAGACAAAATTGGCCCATTACCAAAATATACTCTGTACCCAGCTTGCCTTAGGTTTAGCCAAGCAATGCACAGTTACTGTATATGGTTTACATCTCTGACTGTGGATTTTATAGGCTTATAAAGCCTCCCAAAGCAATAAGCAATATGAAATAGCGTATTTCCAAAATGTTGTAAATAACATCAGAGCTCATTAAACCTGCCATAAAACAGGTCTACTGTGACACAGCTGGTTGATATTGTACATATTTCGCACATTTCTATGATTATATTACACTGATTTTGGCTTGTATAAAACATTGCAAAGTTTTTTACAGGAAAAGTACAGCTTTAGCTCCTGCTAAAAAAAAAAATTCTGCATTCAATCGCTAGGAGCCCCACTGTGCAGAGTCTGCTGAGCCAGCAGCTTTGTTTTTTTTTTTTTTTAAATGGACATTTTCTGCACATTCCTAGGGCAGAATGTGAAGGACTGGATCATATATTTTTATTATATGCTTTAAATGTACAGCTCTTTAGTATCTTGTCATCACAGTACTGTAAGTGTCAAGCTTGTACTTCAAATATTGGAGCCATGGCCTTGCTGAGTTATTAAGGTACTTAGATAGGTTGCCATGGCTGAAAACACAAGAGAAAATAAATTATCCAATGAACAGCACTCTGCAAACCAATTAAAGTACAAAAAAGTATTCAAACGCTAATGCTATGCTTGTTAAGTAAATTAGAGATGCTTAGCAAATACATTTTGTACAACGCATTGGGATGTGCTGACTGACCCCCTATTTCTTTGCAGTTTGTACTGGAGGTGTGGCTGACTCTATTTAGTTGTGCACTCCTGACCAGTCTGTCTGCCACATAGGCTGATTTTAATTAGTTTAAGTATAAAGCTGTAGCCTGCTCTGCCTCACTCACTGGAAGCGTTTTGGCACCAAGAGAGGTATAGGGTGGACTCTCATTGCATTTGTTGTGGAGTGGAGTGGGCTCTGCATGCATGTTGGTACCTGCATTTCCTGGATATAATGGAGGCCATTTTGGCACCAAAAATAATAAAAATTAAGGTGGGCCCAGCATGCATGTGGGACCTACACACCCTGAATTTTCTGGTAGCCGTCATGGCACACAACAGGTAGAATTTAGTGTTAGGTTCCCGCCTTACAGAGATCGCCTTGACGTGTGGCAGACGGGCCCAAATAATTTTGTGCAAATGTATTTGCTAAGCATCTCTAATTTACTTAATAAGCATACTATTAGCATTTGAATACTTTTTTTGTACTTTATTTGGTTTGCAGAGTGCTGTTGCATTGTATTTTTTTCTCTCTTTTATTTTCAGCCATGGTAACGTGTACCTTAACGTTGGGATGTGCTGACTGACCCCCCTTTTTCTTTGCAACCTGTTTTGGGGTGTATTTATTTTATATATAAGTGTATCCATCCATCCTTGCTTCAGGGATGAAAGTGTGGTCTAATACAACCAATTTTGGGGTGTATTTTTATTTTTTTTACACAGTATATAAGTACTTCCATACATCCTTGATTCTGCAGTGAAAGTGCGGTCTAATACAATTTGCTTTGGGTTGTATTTTGTTTATTTAAAAGTACATCCATCAATCCTTGCTTCTGGGATGAAAGTGCGGTCTGATACAAACAGTTTTGGGGTATATTTAGATTATATGTAAGTACTTCCATTTTCCTTGCTTCTGGGATGAAATTATGATCTGATACAACCTGTTTTGGGTTGTATTTAGTTTATATGCAAGTACTTCCATCCTTGGCTTCCGGGTGAAATTGCAGTCTGATGCAACAGTTTTATGGTATATATTTTTTTTATATATAACTACTGCCATTCATCCTTGATTCTGTAGTGAAAGTGCAGTCTGATACAACTAGTTTTGGGGTGTAACTTGTTAAAATATAAGTACATCCATCAATCCATCCTTGCTCCTGGGTTGAAAGTGTGGTCTGATACAACCAGTTTTGGGGTGTATTTAGTTTATATAGAAGTACATCCATCCATCCATCCTTGCTTCTGGGATGAAAGTGCGATAGTGATGAGTGAGCATGCTCGGCTGAGTACAGGTTCAGCTCGAGCATCGCTATGCTCGATGCTCGGCTTTACTCGGCTGAATACCACGTGTGCTCGTCGCATTACTCGAGTTTCTTACCCGCACGTTTGGTGCCTCCTAAGCAGCCAATTAACGTTCAGGTAAGTAATTCCCTTCGGCTGGCCGGAACACGTGAGTGATACCAGTTTATATAGGAGCCGATGTCCTGTACTCTGATCACTAATATCAAAAGACTGGCACACCACCTATTACACGGTGCTCTGTGTCTGGGACAAGCCCAAAAAAGTCCAATAGGCAAAAAACACGGCACACGTCTAGCAAAAATATGCTGAAAAATCACATTTATTGAATAGCCACCATCATAGACATATCATACAGAAAAGGCCAACATTTCGGTCCTAAGGGACGTGCCACCTGCTCCTGCGCTACTTCCTCCTGACAGGCCCTGATGAAGGTCCCTTAGGACCGAAACGTTGGCCTTTTCTGTATGATATGTCTATGATGGTGGCTATTCAATAAATGTGATTTTTCAGCATATTTTTGCTAGACGTGTGCCGTGTTTTTTGCCTACTGTACTCTGATCATTCAGCATCAGGGAGAGCAAATAGTAGGCAGGGACAGATAGCGTTTTGCTGGGAATTCACAGATTTAACTCCCAAAAAACTATTGAAAGACCAAACAGTCATCTTAAGGACTACAGTGTGTGTTTGACAGCAGTGCAGCTCCATTTTTTTTTTTTACCAGGGGTTAAACTCAGCAGTATCAGGGAAAGGCGTCTTAAGGAAGGGACAGATAGTGCAGGGCTGAAAAATTGCTTTTTTAAGTACCCAAAAGCTTTTAAAAGACAGAAAAATTTGATATTAGTGAGATCTACAGTACGCCATCAGAAAGCAGTGTGTTTATCAGACATTATAAAAAGGGGCTTATTCACTAGAGTGTGTCTGCAAGTGAGATCTACAGTACGCCATCAGAAAGCAGTGTGTTTAGCAGACATTATAAAAAGGTGCTTATTCACTAGAGTGTGCCTGCTAGTAAGATAAACACCGCACCATCAGAGAATTTTTTTTCTGGGGAAATTACCCTAATTTGTACCACATCTGTGTGTGCGTTCAGTCCGCAACCGTTATATTCATTACCCCGGCAGAGAATTATTTATATTTTGGACAAATTTAACTAGTTTTGGGCGCATCTGTGTGTACGTTTAGGGCGCAAAGGTATATACAGTATTCCAGCAGAGAATAAATTTTATTTGGGACAAATTTAACTAGTTTTAGGCACATCTGTGTGTGCGTTTAGGCCGCAACCATATATACAGTATTCCAGCATAGAATTTTTTGTATTTTGGACAAATTTAACTAGTTTGGGAAAACAGTGTGTATATTACAACTTTTATTTTCTGGGCCTAGTAAAGTGTCCACAATCTATACGTTTTTGTATTCCGTACTAAACTGAATCTGAAAAAAGTGTGTATATTACAATTTCCATTAATCTGGGCCTAGTAAAGTGCCCAAAATCTGTTGGTTTTTGTATCCCATACTGAACTGAATCTGAAAACACTGTGTATATTACAACTTCCATTAATATGGGCCCAGTAAAGTATCCAAAATCTGTTGTTTTTTGTATCCCATACTGAAATGAATCTGAAAACACTGTGTATATTACAATTTCCCTTAATCTGGGCCTAGTAAACTGTCCACAATCTGTGGGTTTTTGTATCCAATACTGAACTGAATCTGAAAAAAGTGTTTATATTACAACTGCCATTAATCTGGGCCTAGTAAAGTGTCCAAAATCTGTGGGTTTTTGTATCCAATACTGAACTGAATCTGAAAATACTGTGTATATTACAACTTCCATTAATCTGGGCCTAGTGTAGTGTCCAAAATCTGTGGTGTTCTGTAACCAATACTGTCCTGCATCAGAAAACGGTGTCTTTAGCGGACAGTAAAACAATCTGCGCCACATCTACAGACAAAACCATTATTATGAAGAAGGTGAGCACAAAGGGACGGGGAAGTGGGCGTTATGCTGATGGTGCAAGCAGAGGCCATGGCCCTGGGCATAATGAAACTGTGCCTGCTGCCAGTGCACCAGAAGAAAAAAATCCACCTTACCCAGCTTCATGTCCAACTTAGCTGGGTGGCGCAGGACTACCCTGTCCAAGTCGGACCAGTGCGAACAGGTGGTCGGTTGGATTTCTGAAGATAATGCTTCCAGTTGGTTAAGCACCACCTCTCTTCCACTAAGTCCAGTCTCTGTAGCCAAGAGTCTGGTCAATCGAATCCTCACTCTGATCCTCCTTCCTCCCACCATGTCGGATACATGGACAAGTGCTAGTGGCCAGCTACATTTCCCTGACAGCACATTGGGTGAATGGAGGCGGGGAGTGGGTCGTACCATGGCATGACACAGGTGCTACCCACACCCAGGATTGCGGGCCATACATGCATCAGGGTCTCTGCAGCTATGTTACTGGCTCCAACCACCACTTCTCCTCCTCCTCCTCCTTCACTTCCACCTCCAACAGCAGTCAGCCATCAGTCGCTAGCTGGAAGCAGTGTAGCCCTGCTGTGGGTAAGCGTCAACAGGCTGTGCTGAAGCTGATCTGCTTAGGGGAAAAACAGCACACCGCCGCAGAGTTATGGCAGGGTATAAGGGACCAGACTGAGCTGTAGCTCTTGGCATTTAACCTACAACCAGGCATGCTTGTGTCTGACAATGGCCGTAACTTGGTGGCGGCTTTGAAGCTCGGCAACCTGACACACATCCCATACCTAGCTCAGGTCTTAAACTTAGTGGTTCAGTGGTTTATAAATACCTACCCCAATTTGGCAGAGCTACTAGTGAAGGTGCGCCGTGTGTGTGCCCATTTCCGCAAGTCGTCCACAGCTTCAGCCAGTCTGTCAACGCTGCAGCAGTGCTTGCAGCTTCCAGCTCACCAACTGTCATGCAATGTGAGCACACGTTGGAACTCTACGTTCTAAATGTTGGCCAGGCTTTGTGAGCAGCAGAGGGCAGTTGTGGAATACCAGCTGCAACATGGTCATCGCCTTTTCAGTCAACTGTAACTATTAACAAGCGAGGAGTGGGCATTGATGTCAGACCTATGTGAGGTTTTTAAAAACTTTGATGAATCCACACAAATGGTAAGTGGCGATAACGCTATTATCAGAATAACTATCTCACTGCGGTGTCTACTCAAGCGATCACTGCTCACAATTAAGGAGGACGCTCTGAATGTGTCAGACGAGGAAATGGGGGAGAACATTACACATGGTGATAGTCAGACCACCCACAGTTCGTCTTCTCAGCGTGAATTGGGCCATGAAGAGGAGGAGCTGGAGACAGTTGCCTCTGCTACAGCGTGGATGGGCAGAAGAGGAGGAGGAGGATGAGGGGATGGGGAGTCATCCTGATGTTGACATCGACATCTTGCCTGTTGGTACTCTGGAACACATGGCTGACTTCATGTTAGGCTGCCTTTCCCGCGACCCTCGCGTTATATGCATTTTAGATAACACGGATTACTGGGTGTGCACCCTTCTCAACCCCCGCTACAAAGAGAACTTATCATCTCTCGTTCCTGTGGTGGAGAGGACGAGTACAACGGTGCAATACCAGAAGGTACTTGTTGAAAGATTGCTCCAAAATTTTCCATCTGACAACACGGCCGCCAGAGTCCGTACTCCCTTCTACTGATCTGTCAGAAGGACGGAAAAATTAGAAACACAACAGATCCCACTTTGGAGCAGCCGCAAGGCCTGTATCACACAGTCTCTATTTTGCATCAGATCATGCTCATGAATTGGAAGCCAAAAGCATAAGTGGGTACAAAACATAGAAGACATGCAAATATTCCAATCATGGGTCTCTCTGTTTTGGATCCACTCCTGTTTTTTTTTTGGCATTAGCAATACTGATGGATTACTGACCAGATGCTGACCATGTGAAGGCAGAAGCTCAAAAGACAGGATCCATTTTTTTGGAGTTGTTCTTATGATGGATGAGAAGAAGGGAAAAATAAACAGTTACGTCAAACTTACTCCTGACACCCTCTCCACTCTGTCAGGGGGACACTCAGTGTGTAACAGAACAGGTTCTGTTAAAATCTATGTGGAATCAGCTGAAGACAGTGTAAAAATAGAGCACTCTTTCTGCACGGTTCTTCATACCTGGTGCTAACACTGACCTGTAAGGCTCACACTTGAGTTATTTAGTCAGTTTTGGCCTCGTAACAAATAAGTGAAGTGTGAAGTGATTCTAAGAGTGACGCCTGTCATGTGCGTGTCATACTGACTTACAGTATTGTCTCACTACCACAGCAGACTCCCTATGCATGTTTCTGCAATGCACAGTGTTCTACACCAATATACAGCCTCTCTGCAGCCGGAAAATAGCAGCTTTTTAACGCGATTCATTAGTCAACCAGACCTGTACTTGACCTCTGTCTGAAACTTTGCTGCCTGTCATTACCTTAGACCATTTTTCATATAGCACATACTCTGCCAGCCCTGTTCTCAGCCTGTCCCTGACTAAGATTTTGCCTGAACCCTTGGTGCTCTGCACTGGTATCCCTGACCCCTGTGGGTCAGCTATCAATCACATAGAGACTACTTCAGGAGGTAGCAGCCTAGTGGTTCACCTGCATTGAAGTCCAGGTCCCAATATAGGGGTTAAAGGGTAAACACCAACGGACTATCAGGATGACTCTCTTGGGAATAGCCCAAAATCAATTCAGTTGGCTTACACATTTGAATGACTGGGTTCTGACACCCTGCAACCCTGCTGATCAACTGTTCTGCAGTATCTCTGGTGCAGGAACTACACAACTCAATCCATTATGCACTGGTCAGCTGAAGGTAGCTCAGCCCTTTGAATCCAGAGGAAATAAACTGACTGGTTCTGAGAACTTCATTTGAGCAGACATATAACGTGAGTTTGAATAAATGTGTGTTTGTATAAGTGTGTGAGTTAAGATTAAGTGACTTCAGTGTCAGGGACTTCAGTGGGGGACTGCAATTAGCCAGTTTCTTATTACTACATTATATTGTATTTTTTGCTTTTCTGTAATCCCCATTTAGTATGTGTTGCACAATTGACAACGCTGTCCAATGCACATCTTGTATGATGTATGCAGTCCTGGAACAGCCGTTCGAGGGTGTATATCTTTGTTCAAAATGTGAGCAAATTACCCGTTTGGAATCGCAAATCGAGTCTCTAAACAGGCGAGTTGCAACACTGAGAGGCATTGAGAATTTGCAAAAGAGTTTGCTTCTCACGAGCAAGCACTCTATGGAGCAGATAAGGTGGAGAGTGACAGTGAGGGGGCTGAGGAAAGTGAGGTAGCTAGCTGGGTAACAGTTAGAAAGCGGGGTAGAGGGAAGAGTGCCAGGGAGGCTATCCCTGATCTGACACACCCAACAAGTTTGCACGTTTGGCAGATGAGGGGGATGTCAGTTCCGGGACAGCACTGCTGCAGCAGGACACTTCCTCTGCCAGTCAGGGGAATGTCGGCTCCAGTTAGCAGGGGAGCAGGAGAGCAGGGCAGGCCAGACAGGTGATGGTAGTGGGAGACTCCATTATTAAGGGAACAGATAGGGCAATCTGTCATAAAGACCGTGATCGCCGATCAGTGTGCTGTCTTCCCGGCGCTAGAGTTCGGCACATCGCGGATCGGGTTGACAGATTACTGGGAGAAGCTGGAAAAGATCCATAAGGTCCATATCGGAACCAATGACAAAGTTAGGGGTAGGTGGAGCGTCCTTAAATATGATTTCATGGATTTAGGTCAAAAGCTTAGGGCAAGGACCTCAAAGGTAGTATTTTCCGAGATACTGCCTGTACCAAGAGCCACACAAGAAAGTCAGTGGGAGATTAGGGAGGTTAACAAGTGGCTCAAGAACTGTTGTAGGAAGGAGGGGTTTGGGTTCCTGGAGAACTGGGCCGAGTTCTCTGTCAGGTACAGGCTCTATCCTAGGGATGGGCTGCACCTCAGTGGGGAAGGGGCAGCTTTGTTGGGGAGAAAGATGGCTAGAAGGTTGGAGGAGTGTTTAAACTAGGGACTGGGGGGGAGGGTACTTACGTTATAGGAGGGGAAGATAGTGCAGATAAATACCGGGAGCAAGGTAGTGGGACTGGGGGAGGAATGGAAGATGGGACTAAAACAGTTCAGAAGGAAAGGTGTAGGGTTAAAAATATACAAAAACCTATTAATTGTATGTACACTAATGCCAGAAACCTGACTAACAAAACTGGGGAACTGGAATTAGTGATGTGTGAGGAGGACTATGATATAGTGGGAATAACTTAGACATGGCTGGATGATAGCTATGACTGGGCAGTTAATGTACAGGGTTACAGTCTGTTTAGAAAGGATCGTAAAAACCGGAGAGGGGGAGGGGTCTGCCTTTATGTAAAGTCCTATCTAAAGCCCACAGTCCGAGAAGATATAAGTGAGGGACATGAACATGTGGAGTCACTGTGGGTAGATATACATGGAGCCAAAAACAATAATAAATAGCTAATATGAGTTTACTATAAACCACCTAATATACCACCTAATATACCAGAGTCCACAGAAAATCTATTACTAAATGAGATAGACAAGGCCGCAAATCATAATGAGGTGGTTATTATGGGGGACTTCAACTACCCAGATATACACTGGGAAACTGAAAGCTGTACATCGCATAAAGGAAACTTGGCAATAACCAACGACAATTACCTTTCCCAACTGGTTCAGGACTCCACTAGAGGGACGGCCATACTGGACTTAGCATTAACCAATAGACCTGACAGAACAACATATGTGCAAATTGGGGGACACCTGGGGAATAGTGACCATAAAGTAATAACATTCCAATTATCATTCAAAAGAGCATTTCTACAGGGAGGAACAAAAATACCAAACTTCAAAAAAGCTAAATTTAGCCAAATAAGCGAGGCTATAGGCCTAACTAACTGGGTCAAAAACAAAAATACAGCCACAAAATGAGATATCTTTAAAAGAATCATAAATTCCTATTGTGAGAGGTACATACCGTATGGGAATAAAAGGTTAAGGAACAAAAACAAAACAATGTGGATAAATAGAAATGTAAAGAAAGCAAGAAATGACAAAAAGATAGCACATAAATCACTAAAACAGGAGGGTAGCGATGAAGCACTGAAAAACTATAAGGAAAAAAATAAAACATGTAAAAAAACTAATAAAAGCGGCCAAACTAGAGACCGAGAGATTAATTGTCAAAGAGAGTAAAACTAACCCTAAAATTTTCTTATTCTTCAATTATATAAATGTTAAAAAGTATAAATCGGAAGGTGTCGGCCCTTTGAAGAGTAATGAAGGGGGAGTTTCAGAGAGCAACGAGGAGAAACCAAAGCTGTTAAATATTTTTTTCTCCAATGTATTCACTGAGGAAAATAAACTGTCAGATAAAATGCTGAATGTAAAAATAAATCCCCCATTAAAAGTGTCTGACCCAAGAAGAAGTACAACAGCGACTTAAAAAGATTAAAATAGACAAATCGCCAGGACCGGATGGCATACACCCCAGTATCCTAAGGGAATTAAGTAATGTCATAGCCAGACCCTTATTTCTGATATTTGCGGACTCTATACTGATAGGGAATGTTCCACAGGATTGGCGCATAGCAAATGTGGTGCCAATATTCAAAAAGGGTCCAAAAACAGAGCCAGGAAACTATAGGCCAGTAAGTTTAACATCTGTTGTGGGAAAACTGTTTGAAGGTTTTTTCAGAGATGCTATCTTAGAGGATCTCAACGGAAATAAGCAAATAACGCCATATCAGCATGGCTTCATGAGGGATCGGTCATGCCAAACTAATTTAATCAGTTTCTATGAGGAGGTAAGTTCTAGACTTGACAGCGGCAAATCAATGGATGTCGTATATCTGGACTTCGCCAAAGCATTTGACACTGTACCACATAAAAGGTTAGTATATAAAATGAGGATGCTTGGACTAGGAGAAAATGTCTGTAAGTGGGTAAGCAACTGGCTGAGTGACAGAAAACAGAGGGTGGTTATTAACGGTACACACTCAGATTGGGCAACTGTCAATATTGGGGTACCTCAGGGGTCAGTACTGGGCCCTATTCTTTTCAATATATTTATTAATGATCTTGTAGAAGGCTGGCATAGTAAAATATCAATTTTTACAGAGGACACTAAACTGTGTAAAGCAATTAACACTGAAGAGGACAATATACTGCTACAGAGGGATCTGGATAGATTGGAGGCTTGGGCAGATAAGTGGCAGATGAGGTTGAACACTGACAAATGTAAAATTATGCACATGGGAAGGAATAATGCAAGTCACCCGTACATACTAAATGGTAAAACACTTGGTAACACTGACATGGAAAAGGATCTAGGAATTTTAATAAACGGCAAACTAAGCTGCAATAACCAGTGTCAGGCAGCTGCCGCCAAGGCCAATAAGATAATGGGTTGCATCAAAAGGGGATAGACGCCCGTGATGAGAACATAGTCCTACCTCTTTACAAATCTCTAGTCAGACCACACATGGAGTACTGTGTGCGGTTCTGGGCTCCTGTGAACAAGGCAGACATAGCAGAGCTGGAGAGGGTTCAGAGGAGGGCAACTAAAGTAATAACTGGAATGGGGCAACTACAGTACCCTGAAAGGTTATCAAAATTAGGGTTATTTACTTTAGAAAAAAGACGACTGAGGGGAGATCTAATTACTATGTATAAATATATCAAGGGGTCAATACAGAGATCATCTATTTATCCCCACGACTGTGACTGTGATGAGGGGACATCCTCTGTGTCTGGAGGAAAGAAGGTTTGTACACAAACATAGAAGAGGATTCTTTATGGTAAGAGCAGTGAGACTATGGAAATCTCTGCCTGAGGAGGTGGTGATGGTGAGTACAGTAAAGGAATTCAAGAGGGGCCTGGATGTATTTCTGGAGAGTAATAATATTACAGGCTATAGCTACTAGAGAGGGGTCGTTGATCCAGGGAGTTATTCTGATTGCCTGATTGGAGTCGGGAAGGAATTTTTTACTCCCCTTAAGTGGGGAAAATTGGCTTCTACCTCACAGGGTTTTTTTTTTGCCTTCCTCTGGATCAACTAGCAGGATGACAGGCCGAACTGGATGGACAGATGTCTTTTTTCGGCCTTATTTACTATGTTACTATGTTACTGCAATTGAAGTGAACGGGAGCAGTGCTAAAGTAATCCGCTCCTTTCACTGCACAAAGGGCAGAGCTGTGAAGTTCCAGTGCTGGGGAAACTGCACAACAGCTGATCAGTAGGAATGTGGGCTCTTGGACCATCGCCAATCACATAGTGATGGCCTATCGTGATGATATGCCATCCTTATAAAGGGTTGGTCAACCACTTTAAACCTGTGCCATTGAAAATTCTTGGTGCATGTGTGACCTGGCTGTTTTTTATGATTTCTTATGCATAGCATTTGCTAATGTTGGTGTACCTATACTTTGGCATAAATTGCACCATAATGACAATTGGGCTCATCTAGGTTTAAAGAAATTGTGCAGCTTGACAAGTTGCATGGCTTACCGGGAAAGAGATGTGTCTAGAGGTTTGTCTAATATGCCACATTTTGTGCCATAATTGTGGCATAAACTTCTGCCAAACTAATTTAGACAAAAGTCTGTAGCCATGCACCAAATGTATCATCCATCCTGTGTCACTGTGATGAATCTGGTGCAGGTCTAGAAAGCCTGCCTTTTTTATGCATTTATAAGATTAGTAAATCTTCTCCAATGAGTGCTATGTATAGAGCAGAGGCAACTGCAGTATGTCTACTTTCTATTGGTCATGACTGATCACAGGATAGCCAGATAGCCAGATAATAGGAAGCAGCCGCCGGATCTAACTGGAACCAGCACAGCCCTGTCAGTGACAATTGTCTCTAAAACATGGCAGATTTCCTTTGTTCAGTCCCACAGGAAAATGGGTGCAAAAAAGATCCAAAAGTTGTAAAATAATATCAGTTTTTTTTTCTTACTTCTGGGGGACTCCTATATAGAGATTGCCATCATTTACATTAGTCTCTCCCCCCAGTGGGAACACAATTTTATTTTTCTATCTCAGACACACACATATGAGCCAATTTCATAGGAAGTCACATATCAGTATGTTTTTGGAGAGTGGGAGGAAATAAGAGTTCTCGGGAAACCCACCCAAATTGAGAACATGCTGGTTCTACATATCTGAAACCCTAACACGGTTCATATGGTATTTATTTGTGAACCGTTAGCTTTCTTCATTGTAACGTTTGAGAACAGAAGATCTCAGAAACTACTGGCCATTTTCCACAAAAAAATTGTGGCAAATTGAGGAGGATCAGTTTTGCATTTCGTTCCAATGGTTCTGTATTTTGTTATGCTTCTGTTGATCAAACTTTAACCTCTTTATCATGCCATAACGTTTTTGATTTATCTGCAAGGTCTTCTTTTTTTATTCATTTCTTTTTTAACAAACTTATTTGAAAACTTATAAAAATAGGTAATGTAACATAGAGTTACTTTATATGCAGAAAACAAAACCCTGGATTCAGGCTGCAGGCTTTTGCTATGTGTTCCAGTCCATATGAGTTGTATCATTTTTTTTCTAATTGAGTTTGGGTTATAATCTTGGATCTAAATGTTTGAAAGGTGCTTTGTAATAAAGAACAGAAGTAAAAAGTTAGCAATTTTTATAGGTTTTGAGATTTTTCTGAGCTTCAAATAAACTGGTTTGTCTGTTTGTATGCCTCCGTAGACCCAGGGATGGCCAGCCCTGAACCCAGAGAACCTATTTAATAATTTATAGGGATATCACTGAAGGCAAGAATATAAAACATAACTTTTATTACATCCAATAAAATCATATAACTTGGATCCAAAAAGATCCTATACAAACACCGCAAAAAGCTATCACCAAAATCCACTTAGGCTCAAGCAGTGGGATGAGTATTCTGGGAGACTGTGTGAAAAAATATTATACTGTCCCTGATCTCACCCTCTAACCTGCTCTGCCCGGGGACGCACCTTGATGGTAAATGCTCCCTGTCCTCGTGCCTAGGGCTGCACTTTCCTTGTTCTGTCCTTAGCCTACACTAGGACAATATTCACTATATATCAGTAAAGCCAGTCCCAGAATGCACTCATACAAAGCCAGTCACGACGCGTTTCCTCCTCCTGATGGGCAGAGGATTCATCAGGGGATTAGACCAAAAAGGGCAAAAATATAGATACAATGGAACCAGCTCCACAGATAGTTATTAAATGGTTAGGGTCGAAGAGTGAGTATATGCTCAATAGTCACAGTTACATAAGACCAAACATTGTGAGGGGTAAAAGATTGTACAAACTGCCCCACACAAAACAAAAATGTCGACACGGCCAAGAATGACCCCAGTAATCTAGCACAGATGTCAAAGCTGGCTTAGGGAGGTCAAAAGATGGAGGTCACCGAGCAGTAAGGCACTGTTAAAATAAGTGAAAGGGTATTCAACATAGCAATACAATAGTATACTGCAAAGCTGGATAAAGCCATAGAAAGTATACAAATTCCGCAGCTTCTCATAGGTCATGAAAAATCTCATACAATTCTGTTGAATATTGTGAGCCACAGTGCTGGATAACACCATGTGTCATTATAAGGCCACCAGATACACAAAGTATAGCATGGTAATAGAGTTCAACAGATGCCGCTATCATCTTCCCCAGGAACTACATCTGTTGATCCACACACATCGGGTCTGTGAGTATATGACTCATCTGGCAACACCCAGCATAATGGTAGGATAACTCTATTACCATGCTTTCCTCTGTGTATGTCCAAGTGTAGGCTAAGAACAGAATAAGGAAAGTGCAACCCTAGGCATGAGTACGGGGACGGGGAGCATCTACCATCAAGGTGCGGGTTAGAGGGTGAGATCAGGGACAGTGTTATATTTTTCCCACAGTCTCCCGGAGTACTCATCCCACTGCTTGAGCCCACGTCAATTTTGGTGATAGCTTTCTGCAGTGTTTGTATAGGATCTTTTTGCATCCGAGTTATATGATTTTATTGGATGTAATAAAAGTAACGTTTTAGATTCTTGCCTTCAGTGATATCCCTGCCTGTTCTTGCAAGGGTTTAGACATTATTGTTTTTTCAGTGATTTTGGTCTATTTAATAATTTATACCCTTACTTACAATATGTTAAGGATAAATTTATAGCATGGAACTCTCCCCAAATCATTTACCTTTTGGAACAGCCATCTGCCCCAGTACTAACCTCCTTATTAAAGCCTTACACTCCTTTCTACCTTACTTGAGATGGGGAGAAATAGGTCTAAACCTAAATTGACCACATTGCAGATGCCTCTACAGGTGGCCACTGCAGCTTTGACCAATTTCCATGGACATTTTCTCGCAGGACAGCTTCAATATAAGAGATCAAGGATCAACAACCTTCACAACTCCAGCTCCATCTTGTTTGGCTATTCTCAGGACTCCCATAAAAGTGAAAGGTGCATGCTGGGTATTGTTGTTTCACAATAGCTGTAGCGCTGGAGGTTGTTGACCCTTGCGTTAGACATTGGGCAATAGATGTATCCTCAAATGCTGACCATCATTTAGCCTACTACTTGGATATTTCAGGTTTCTGCACTATATAAGACTTTGGCGCTTCATCCAGCAGAGCAGGAACAATTAAGACTATCGTTTAAATCTCTGGCCTTAATAAATGCGTCACAATGTGTGTAAGTCCTTTGAACAGCTTCATGGGCATTTTCAATTGCCGCAAGTGCTCTTTTATTGATATGTCTAGATATAGACATACTTTGTTAGATCAGCTTTCAGACCCTTGGTGCACCATGTCTACTTTTCCTCTCATAGGTGTTTATACATTGTAGTGACTGAGAGGCCTTAATTTTATATTGTTATTTATACCTACCCTATTTAGATTAAATCTGAATCTATTGGGAAACACATGTACCTACATTGTTAGACGAGAAATAGTCAGACATAATGTCCTCCCACCTTATAGTATCTCTGTTAGCTAATGATGAATCAATCCAATCATAGCTATTTCATGCCCGTAAGACTATGGCTACTTTCGCACTAGCGTTTTGGCTTTCCGCTTGTGAGATCTGTACAGGGCTCTCAAAAGCGGTCCAAAACTGATCAGTTTTGCCATAATGCATTCTGAATGGAAAAGGATCTGCTCAGAATGCATGAGTTTGCTCTGTTCAGGCACCATTCCGCTCTGGAGGTGGACAACAAAATGTGCTGTCCGCCTGACGAAGCGGAGCCAAACGGATCCGTTCTGGCACACAATGTAATTTCTCTGACACAATCTAGCACAATAGAAAACGGATCCGTCCCCCTTTGACTTTCAAGGGTGTTCAAGACAGATGCATGCGGTTTTATTATTGTAACGGAAGCGTTTTTGCAGATCCATGATGGAGCCACAAAAACTGCTAGTGTGAAAGTAGCCTATACAGAATGGGTGGAAAAACATCTTCTGATTGTGATTATTGTTTTAGTCCTAAAGCACATTTTTGGCATCTGATGTGGGAGTTAACTTATCTTTCTTTCTATTGTGTGTGTATGTGTGTTCTTTGGGGCTTGATTATAAATAGAGATGAGCGAATTTCTCAAAATTTCAATTTGGTCAGTTCGCCGAATCTTCCAAAAAGATTTGTGGCGAATCTCATTAAAAAACAGCTATTTCCTGGCTACAGAGACCCTTTATAGTAGTGTAGAACACTGTGCCTTGCAGAAATACGCATAGGTAGTCTCCTGTGGTAGTGAAAAATACTGTGAGTCAGTATGACACGCAGATGACAGGCGTCGCTCTTCACACTTCAATCACTTCACACTTCATAGGGCCAAAACTGACCAAATAACTTACAGGTCAATGTTAGCGCCAGATATAAAGAATCGTGCAGAGGCCCAAAAAGAGCGGATTCCTTTTACACCGTCATCAGCTGATTCCACATAGATTTCTACAGAACCTGTTCTATTAAATGCTTATACAAGTAGAGCCCCCCTGAGTGGAGAGGGTGTCAGCAGTAAGTTTGTGTTGACGTCACTAATTCATTTGCCCTTCCTCTGATCCGTCAGAACAATAACCCCCAAAAACAGATCCTCTCTGTTGAGTATCCGCCTTCACTCGGTCAGTATTTGGTCAGTAATCCATCAGCATTGCTAAAGCCAAAAAAAACAGGAGTGGATCCAAAACAAAGATGACACATGAATGGAATATTTGCATGTCTTCTGTGTTTTGTACCCACTCCTGCTTTTGGCTACCAAATCATAAGCCAATTCCGATGCAAAATAAGGACCATGTCATATAGGCCCTAGAGTTGCTACATAGACAGGATCTGTTGTGTGTCTTGTCTTTCCTTCCTTCTGACAGATCAGAAGAAGGGTCAAATAAATGGTGATGTCATCCAGGCAAAAAGGCAAAATAGTGGCCCAGTCATGGTATGGGGAGGGTGGGAAAAGCATGAGAAGTCCACAGAGTAGTCCAGTGACAGAGTGGTGAGGTAGCAACAGCATGAGAAGACCACAGAGTAGAGAGGTGGCAGCAGCGTGAGGAGAATGCAGAGTAGCCCAGTGCCATAGTGGTGAGCTGGCAGCAGCATGAGGAGACCACAGAGTGGCAAAATAACAGAGTGTGGAGGTGGCATCAGCATGAGGATACCACAGAGTGGCCCAATGACAGATTGTTAAGGTAGCAGCAGCATAAGGAGATCACAGAGTGCCCCTGAGACAGAGTGGGGAGGTGGCAGCAGCATAAGGAGACGACAGAGTGGTATGGTGGCAGCAGCATGAGGAGAACACAGAGTGTCCCAGTGACATAATAGTGAGCTGGCAACAGCCTGAGGAGACCACAGAGTGGCCCTATGACATAGTGCTGAGCTGGCAGCAGCATGAGGAGACCGCAGAGTGGCCCAGTGACAGAGTGTTGAGGTAGCAGCAGCATGAGAAGACCACACAGTGGCCCAGTGACAGAGTGGGGAGGTGGCCGCAGCATGAAGAGACCACAGAGTGGTGCGGTGGCAGAAGCATGAGGAGACCACACAGTAGCCCAGTGACAGAGTGGGGAGGTGGCAGCAGCATGAAGAGACCACAGAGTGTTGCGGTGGCAGCAGCATGAGGAGAACACAGAGTGGCCCAGTGACATAGTGGTAAGCTGGCAACAGCATGAAGAGACCGTAGAGTGGCCCAGTGACAGAGTGGGGAGGTGGCAGCAGCATAAGTAGACTACCGTGGCCCAATGTCAGAGTGTTGAGGCGGCAGCAGCATTAGGAGATGACAGAGTGGCCCTATGACAGAGTGTTGAGGTAGCAGCAGCATGTGGAGACCACAGAGTGGCCCAATGACAGAGTTTTGAGTTGGCAGCAGCATAATATGGACCATGCTGGTATAGCCTGGCTATCTCCTGTATATAATTATATATTTACGACTGGTATAAGTTAGACATCTTTTTGTATATAGTGATATGGACCATGCTGGTATAACCTGGATATTTCCTGTAGAGCGTTGAGTAAACACCTGGAAGTTCGGGTTCGCCGGGTTCGGCCGAACTTCGCCTTAAAATTCAAGTTCAGGACCCGAACTTGACCCGAACACCCCGAACCCTAACCCCATTGAAGTCAATGGGGACCTGAACTTTGGGGCACTAAAAGGGCTCTAAAAAAGTAATGGAAAAAGCTAGAGGGCTGCAAAAAGAAAGCAAAATGTGAGTAAGATCTGGACAATTGCCATGCAAACAAATATGGATAGGGAAATGACTTAAAATAACATTAAATAAATAAAAATGGAAAATTATAATCTTGAACTAGGAAGAGGAGGTCCATATGGAGTAGGAGGTTAAGGAGGCGGTGTAGGTGAAAGCGGTGGTGGAGGAGGTAGTCGCCAACAACACATTTTTTATTTTGTGCTCTTTTTTTAAAAAATTTGGGTAGATCCCAAAACATTGGGAAATATAGAAGAGAAAACAAAGAGAAAGTGTTCTGGAGTATAACAAAGGCTGGGTGAGGCCAGTATGCCCAATTGGGAGACCAAGAAGTTGAATGGGGCAGACCCATCAGTTAGTACGTGAAGGCGTGTGCACACATACTGTTCCTCCATGTTGCCGAAATGCTGCCTTCTGCTAAGACGTTCCATATCAGCTGGTGATGCTGGTTCTTGTGGCGTGCTGACAAAGCTTTTCCACATTTCGGCCATGCTAACCATGCCTTCTGAGGTGCTGGCGGTGCCCCAGCTGCGTTGTCAACTTCTTCCTTCTCCTCTGCCTTCGCCTTGTGCTTCCACTAAGGCCCCGGTGTCAGGTGGGAATGCCATCAGCAGCGTTTCTACCAGCGTGCAGAATATATTTCCCAGTCAGGTATGCAGTGCAGGGGTAGTGTGAAAGAAAAAAGGGGTAAAGATCACCCAACAATCTAAACGCCGCCAAATTTACAGAATATATTTCCCAGTCAGATATGCAGTGCAGGGGTACTTTGAAAGAAAAAAGGGGTATAGATCACCCAACAATCTAAACGCCGCCAAATTTACTGAATATATTTCCCTGTTAGGTATGCAGTGCAGGGGTACTTTGAAAGACAAAAGGGGTACAGATTTGCAGTGCAGGACGCAAAGGTACTTTATGGAAAAAAAAGATGATTTTTTTTCACCCACAGTGAAACAGATGGATTTAGTGATTATATTTCACTGTCAGATTTGCAGTGCAGGTCAAAAAGGTACTTTATTGAAAAAAAATATGATTTTTTCACCCACAAATGAAACAGATGGATTTAACAGATTTTTTTCACTATCACAAATGCAGTGCAGGGTGCAAATGTACTTTGTGCCAAAAATTAAGTGTTTTTTTCACCCACAATGTCCCAGTTGTATTTACTAATTATACTTCACTATCAGATTTGCAGTGCAGGCCGAAAAGGTACTTTGTTGAAACAAATGAAACAGATGGATTTAACTGATTTTCTTTTACTATCACAAATGTAGTGCAGATTTGCATTGCAGGGCGCAAATGTACTTTTTAGCAAAAATAAATAAATAATGAATTTGTCCCCCCAGGATATTACATAAAAGAATGTGAAAATATAACCCCCTGGGTTCCTAAACTCACAGAGGGATTACCTATATTATTTTCCCTTCCCCTGGCACATATGCAGTGCAGGTGCACTTAAAAAATTGGTACATGTTGCCCACTGAACTAAAAAAACAGGATTAAATTATTGTCCCTGGCACATATGCAGGTGCAAGTGCACTACACTTGCACAAAATGGCCGCCGACACCCACCCAACTAACAGATGGATAAAACTTATTTTTCTGTGTTACTGGACTCAAGGCAGGGTAAAAAAAGTTGCATTGCACCCACAAGAAAAAATCGCTGTTGATTGTTGAGTTAACAACAAGTTCTGATATCAGATTCTTTTCTATTCTCTCCCTCACAGAAGCAGCATCCAATCCCTACGCTAGTAAGAGCTGAGTGACGTGCGGCGCTACGTAACTCCAGCTTATATAGAGGCAGGGTCACATGCTGCACATGGCCAATCACAGCCATGCCATTAGTAGGCATGGCTGTGATGGCATCTAAGGGCATGTTAAATGCTTGTTGATTGGCTGCATTGCAGCCTTTCAACAAGCTTTAATAAATGGCCGAACACCGAACTCGAACCTGAAATTTTATGAAAATATTCGAGTTCGGGTCCGGGTACGAAAATTCCTAAAGTCCGGTACGAACCCGAACTTTGCAGTTCGTGTTCGCTTAACTCTACTCCTGTATATAGTTATATATGTACAGCTGGTATAAGTTATATATCTCCTTGTATACGACCTGGAAGTCCAAGATGCATCCATACATCATCCCCATGTTTTTCCCGAACCATTTCAGTGGTGTTTCCATCAATTCCTGTCCTTTTCCTGTGAACCAGGCACCCTCCCCTCTTCAGAGCAGGGGATGCCTGGTTTAATGCTCTGGTTCTCCCATTGACTTCCATTGGGCTCGGGTGCTCTGTAGAGAACCCTAGCACCCCGATGTGTTCGGCCTGAGCACCCGATCACTTTGGTGCTCGATCTACACTAGTGGCCTCCTCAATAGTGATGAGCGGCAGGTGCCATATTCGATTTCGACGAAATTCGCGAATATTCGAAAGAATATTCGTTTCATATTCGTCGAAATCGAATATTCGTCATTATTCCAGTTATCGCGATTAATATGCGATTTAAATAATCGCGTATTGCGATTTTAACTTAAGGCTACTTTCCTATTGGTTTCATATCTAGAATTATAGCGAAGATGACGAATATGACGAATGTATTCGTCATATTCCTCAAAACGAAGATAACAAAGTATTCTACATCTTCGTTTTAGCAACCTATTCGTCAACTTTGCTAATTCTAGCAATCAAATAGGGAGGTTGACTATAGAGACAACTGTGTTTAATTCGCTATGCGATTATATAATTTTTTTTTTTAATAAATAGAATAATTATAATAAATTATATCAAGTAATATAATTATTCTATTAAAAAAAAATAATAATAATCGCATAGCGAATTTAACACAGCTGTCTCTATAGTCAACCTTCCTATTTGATTGCTAGAATTAGCGAAGTTGACGAATAGGTAGCTAAAACGAAGATGTAGAATACTTCGTTATGTTCGTTTTGAGGAATATGACGAATACATTCGTCATATTCGCTATTCGCTAATTCTACCAAGCCAACCATAAACTTCCGTGCTCATGGAGCGTCCCCATCACCATGGGAACGTCTCCATATACTAAAATGTACTGTCGGATTTGAGGAATTACGTTGAAATCGCAATGCGATTAATTCAAGTTATATTAATCGCATTGCGATTTCAACTTAGAGCTGGGTTTATAATGGGTCAGCTTGCTAGAATGAACGAAGTTAACGAATATGGAATATAGCACTAGCAGTGCTAAGTTAAATTCGCAATGCGATTAATTTAACTTGAAGTAATCGCATTGCGATTTCAACTTAGCACTGCTAGTGCTATATTCCCTATTCGTTAATTCTAGCCTATGTAAGATAGCAGTGCTAAGTTGTAATCGCAATGCGATTAATATAACTTGAATTAATCGCATTGCGATTTCGACGTAATTCCTCAAATCCGACAGTACATTTTAGTATATGGGGACGCTCCATGGGACCATGAGCATGGCAGTCAGCAGAAGCGGCAACGGGCACTGACTAGAGAAGCTAGGAAGCCAGGAATCCTCAGGACAGATAAGAACTACTTTTGGGAAGTGGGAAAGAAAAAAATATAACTAAAAAAAAAACAAAAAAACGAATATTCGAAATAGCGAATTTATAGCGCTATATTCGAAATATTCGCGAATTAGCGAAGTGCCGATATTCGCTAAAAAAAATCGTTATTCGAATATTCGCGCTCAACACTACTCCTCAATGGACCCAAGCAAACGGCAGGTGTCACGCATAAGCTGCTACTGGCTAACATCGAAGTTACACAGGGGAGTACCTCTGTCCGCCTGTATCATCAATAAATCATATATAGCCTTTCACTGTTCATATAATTGGTCCATCATATGGAGGGTGGAATACCAATGGGTGGAAATGTTGCATATCAGCATATGTTGGGGGATGCCGTTCTGCTGCTGCAGATCAAGGAGGGTGTGCTTTGCAGTGTACGAGTGGCTGAAATGCATGCAAAGTTTCCTGGCCATTTTCAGGATGTCTTGCAGATGGGGTGAAGACTTCAGGAACCGCTTTACAACCAGATTGAACACGGCTCAGCCCTCCTTGGCACAGCATCGCCACCATTTTCTTCCCGTTGTTGGTCACCATGGTTCCAATTTTGAGTTGTCGAGGAGAAAACCAGAATTAGATTTCTTGATAAAGGACACGGAGCAGTTCCTCCCCTGTGTGACTCTGTTCGCCTAGGCAAACTAGGTGCAGCATGACACCGCCATGCCCTGCACATGCTGGAGGGGCACTGTGAATTGACCCTGCAGTGGAGGCTGAGGACACGGTGGAGGATGAGGAGGCAGAAGCGGACATTGTCGTAGGACCAACAGCGTGAGAACGTGGAGGCGCATGCGGCGTTACCTGTCCGAGTTGCTGGTGTGGCTGGGCAGGAACCACATTTACCCAGTTGGCCATAAAGGACATGTATTGTCCTTGACCATAGTTACAGCTCCACACATTGGCGCTGCGGTTCTTTGAAAGGTGCAGAGTCCACCACTTGGAAAGGGAGGGACTGCAGCACCAGCAACTTGGTCAGGAGCACGTTCAGCTTCTGTGCCGTTGAATGAGTGCATGCATACTGTTGTCTCTTGACAATCACTTTAGTGATCTATTGCTGACGAAATGATTGACGAGGAGAAGGAGGACAAGGAGCAGGAGCATCAGGACCAGTAGATGATGGGAAGGACAGACAGCTCCCTTCGGCTGAGGTGGTGGGCCATTGACTGCCTGAAATCGGGTGCATGCCACTGGGCGATGCAGCGGTTGCTGCCGCAGGCTGGACCACCATATCGGAGCCATGGTTCTCCCAGGCCACTTTATGGTGACGCTGCATGTGTTGATGCAGGGCCATGGTGCCAACAGTGGAACCCTGGCCATGCTTCACCTTCTGCCCACCATTTGCCCAAATTCGGCAAATGGCCATGTTTATCTCCTCCGGCTGCTTAACAAAAAACTGCCATACCGTTGAGTATGCCATTTTCCCCCCAACACTCCACACTGACTGCCTTTTACCGGAGCCCTCGTGAACCCCTGCACACATACTTTCTGGGCAGGAAGGTTCCTGCGAAGCAGGTGGTCTATCCCGGGCATCTATGGCTCCCAAACTCCCACTGATTCCATCCTGCTGACTCATGGCCACGCTACCACCTTGTTGGCTCAGCTGCTGCCTCACGCGCAAGCTGCCACCCTCTTCTCCTGATGATGATGAAGCCCCTTCACGCAGCTCCCAAGTGTGATCGGATACATCATCATCATCCGCTACTGTCTGCATGTCACTGATGTCCCCTTCAATGGTCCCCCTGACCACTCAAAACATCTGCTGCCACGCTACTCTCATCATTACTACTTGCCCGCCTACTGGAGGAAGAAGTGGATTTCTCCTCCAGATCTTGGCTGGGCAGTAGCTGCTGACTGTCCTCTAGTAGCTCTTGTCACGTCCTCGGTGTTGTGCAACACGTTGTGGCTTGTGTGTGCTTTCCTCCCCTTCTCCTGGTTCCTCTCTATCTGGTGCTTGAGGGGTTAACTTCCTGGCTGGGAGTGGCCACTAGGGTTTTATTACCTGTGGCTCCCTGGCTGGAGTCAATTGTACTTCAACTGTGGTTGGGGCTGGAGCTCTGCTCCAGTCCTGGGCATTTCCAGCTGCCCAGTCCTTGAGGGTCACCTAGTGGGACATCAGTGTCTCCAGCAATGTCTTCTTTATGTATCTTCCATGTTCCCCTACCTTACTTGTGTTGATGTTTAATTTGGGTTTGTGTTTAGATTGTGGTGTACGTCTTGTTGTTTCATGTCTGGTCAGTTGGTGTGTTATGTCCGGCTTGAATGCAAGGCTTTTCTTGGTGTGTTGTGCCTGCAGAAATGGGCTCGATGGTTTCCCGGAGGGGTGAACCAGAAGTCAAGTCAGTATGTAGTTGCTGGTGTGCTGGTTCCTATGTGTGTCAGTATGTACTGAGTTCGGCATGGTGTTCAGATGTCAGTACGTTTGCATGGGTTCCAGTTCACCTTGGTGTGGTCTTCTGCTGTTCCATCCAGCAGCTGCGGCAGGTAAGTTACCATGCTTTTCGGGGTTCTTGGTTCAGTGGTTATTCCTGCCACTCGATACTTACCTGCCATTCCACTTAGCTTATTTTTCCCGTATTTGTTGCTAGACCTGTGGGAGACTCTGGTTCATCCGTGGTTGGGATGAACCGGTCGTCTCTCATTCCTGACCATATTTCAGGGACCGATAGAGTCTTTAAGGCCCAGGTTCGTGGGTATGAGCCCCCCTATCATCGAGGGCTGTTTATACAGTCAGGAGGTCAGGGATTGGTTTAGGAATGCTGTAGGAGGTGACCTGCTCCCTTATCCCTGATTCCAGGCCCACTATCTGCCGACATTGTAGAGTCCTCGCTGAAAAGTGGAGCCGAGCCTACGGCATATAATATTTCTTGCGCTGAGGGAACAGAAAATGAGGCAGGTCTAGGACAGTTGGGGGCACAGGGCCTGCTCCCGGGCCATGCCAACTAAGCGTTGTGTCAGAAGAACCCACCGACTCATGGCTGGGGGTTTATGATGTCGACTCAGTTGATCATTCCAGCACCGCTGGGTTGCTGGTCGAGACACGACCGCTAGATGACGCTGGGAGCTCAGGCCTCTTACTGCGACTCTTGCTGCCACCCATGCTTCTTCTGCTACTTCTGCCTGCGATAGAAATATTTTGGCCACTGCCCATTCCCTCTGAAGGGCTTGTCACTAACATACTGTATAATAAAAGACTTAAATTAAAATAATACACCTCAAAAAATGCTGTAGTGCAATGTAACTTCACCAAAGAATGGTAATTAAGACATATGCTTTTTCCTATTAATACACCCCCCCCAAAAAAAAATGTATAACAAACAAAATTCACTGCAGAGCGGCTAATAGGACGTACATATATTTTCTATTAATACTCCCCATAAATGGCTGTAGTACAATGCTGTATTTTTCGCCCCATAAGACGCACTTTAGGTGACTGTTTGTACAATGCCGTATTTTTCGCCCATAAGACGCACAGTAGGTGACTGTTTTTCACTGGGGAAATTGTGTGTAGAAGGCTGGCATCTCCACTTCCCATTTGCGTTAATTTTGAGCAGGTCAAGTGATGTCAAGTTTTACAGAAATCTGACATTTCTATCTGAGTGCCGTATTTTATTTTAAGTATGCGTCCTGTTTTTAAAGACACATGGTTGAAGAGTATATTTTAATGGTGGTAACTTTAAATTTTTATTTTGATATACTGTAGTCTTGTTTCCATTGCTGTGAGCATGTAGCCATATTGATGGCATAGTCCAGTGTCTGTGAGTCTTTTTAGAAGAAATCAGCCATGTTTTTTTTCTTAATCCTCCTTGGCAATCCCTTAAGCATTCCTCAATACTCTGTCCCCTCTGGTCAATTCCCTTCCTAAATAAGGAGCTACTATACTTTGTATTGCTGCTGGGCCTGTAGCTGATATTCTCTATCAGGGAAGCCCACCACACCTGAAGCTTCTTTTTGCAGTGGCCACATACTCTGGCTTAAGCTAGATGCAGACATCCGTTAAACCCAGACGTGAGCAGTCCGAGGTAATGTGGGCTGGATTTGTACTTTACAGCCGGAGCGCACGGCATCATTGGTTGCTATGACACCGTGCGCTCCCTGCCTCCCCTGCAGGATAGTAATACACTGTATCAGTAACTGAAGCGTTTTTGCTGAACCCTGCCGGATCCAGCAAAAACGCTAGTGTAAAAGTATACTAAATCTAGCAGATTTGGTACAATGAATGGGGAGATCTATGTATCCATGAAGTAAAGGGCTGGTTCTAAGATTGTTAGAAAGAGATTTTCATGTGCTATATGATGTCTGATTTTCATTTTTTTAATTACTCATGGGATATCCCCTCGAAGTGTACTGTTGGGAGCAAAGCCAACCTGAGGTAGCCTACACATTTAAAACTGAATCATTACAGATATGACCAACATTGTGACAAAAATCAGTAAATCAGAATAATCTACCGTATGTTTTTTCTGGCATGTTTTGTGTTCCAAAATAATTGAATGAAGGTCAATCAGGCTAAATTCCAAGATAATAGTTCAGAAACAAAGCCTGGTTCCTAGATTGAAGCATATTCAGCCAATTACTCATGCAGCCTTGAATGACCTTTGATTAACCCTTGAAATAAACAGAGTGCACTATATCCTGTCTCACTGACACTATGTTCTGAATTGATGAATATAGTAAAAAGCTGTTTAAAAATCTTGGTTGTAGTCAGGAGGGGGTAATGACGTTGATGATCATTTGCCATGGTGGACTCCCTTAGGCCATCGCTTCCTGAGGTCAGTGTAGTGAATGAGGGGCACCCTGTGTGTGCCCTTGATGTTAACTATCTGTGTGGGTGCAAGGCAGGGTTTGACATGACACAACAAAATTCTCTCTTTATTGTGAACCAAATAGGAGTTGTAGTACATCTGTACACGGTTGAAATTACAAACAGATATCCAAGAATTAGCTATGCAAGTAGTTTGCAGCAATGGCCCTCAAATTACTCTTTCTCTTGCTACAGTTTCTAGTACTGGGATCTCTGGCTAGAAAATTCAATCTGTTACAATGTCCGGAAATCGCAAGGCAGTGTGTGGTTCTAATAATACGACTGGACAAAATCCTACCTGAAGTGTGTGGAGCGTCTGAGCTTGTTATCCCTCCACTGCAGCAGCGACTGAGAATTCTGTACTCTGCACCTTGCTGACTAAAATGTTGTAGCCCTTAAAACCACTAATTTGGGGTGTATGGGGTGTCTTAACTTGCTTCCCCTATTCAGCAGCAAAGTCTATATTGCTTCATGCTGACTCTCAAACTATAAGTCATGGAAATTCTCCAAAATCTTCTCTCTCTCTCTCTCTGTCTCTCTCTCTCTCTCTCTCTCTCTCTGTGGTAGAGAACACACAGGGATCTGTTAGTCTCTGTAAGCACTGAAGCTGAATGCCTGAAATAGGAGCACATACACTCTTCTCCCTGCCTCCTCCAGGCCCTCTTGCACACTCCCTACTCTTAGTAAAACTAGAATATTCTTTAACTAGGGGAGGGGCCAGCCCACACCCTAAGCTCCAGAGAGGGCTGGGCCAGGATAGTTAACTCTGGCCATGCCTGTTTTTGATGAAAACATACTCGGAGTGTTACATTACATAGCAGTGTATACCCATGTCCTCTGCAGTCTTCACATGCATCTGTGTGATCAACACATCACCATCTCTGTTGTCTGGGGGTATACCATAAATATTCTTATTGAATGACAAGCAGAGATTTTCAAAACTGTAAGGAAGTCATACAGAAAGCATTTATATACTAGTGAAATACTGCTTTAAATGGTTATTTCACAACCTATAGCCATTCCTGCCATATAAAACTGCTTCAAAATCAGTTTTTAATTAAAGCAATATTATAGTGAGGTGATGTGGAATAAAAATGGTCCATATTGTGAATTGTTGCAAGACTAATTAAAATAATTAGCAACATAAGCTGATCTTGGGTTGGCGACCATAACACATTATATGTAAAACCACTTTATGCATTTTAATTATTGCGCTAGTTGTGTACAGAGATTGTGAATACACCAGACACACAGACATATTATATATTTGACCCTCAGTTCACACTTTCGCGTAAAACGCCGCTTTTGAACGCACATAAAAACGCACAACAGTAAAGGAACCATGCATTCCAATGAGGGTGGTTCACACTTGCGCGTTTTTATGCGCGTTCATAGGCGCCTATAAACGTCGGACGCATAGGCAAGTTTGTTCGCGTTAATTCGGGCTTTTTTCGAGCGTTTGGTGCTAATAGACTTCAATGGGAAACGCGATAGGCGTGTTGTTCGGGCGTTTGTGCTGCGTAAAACGCGCCTATGGACGCGCGTTTTTCACAATTCACACCTCAGATTGGCCAAACTATATAGGGAGGGCTGTTTGGTCATTGGCCAACTATGCAGTCAATCACAGAAACGCGCGTCAAACGCGCCTACACTATTTACCAAAACGCTTGAAAAAAACGCGCCTACACGCCAGTCTTGAACGCACCAAAAACGCTAGGCTTCAAAACGCTCAGGTCTGAACCCAGTGTGAGGCTTGCTTCTGTAATGATGAACTAATAGTAGAAAACATGGGAATTTGTAGTGCAATCATATGTAAAAGTAAGAACATTATGGGGGGAATTTACTAGAAATGGTTTTTCATGGGGCTACGTCCATGGCTGCAGCGCAGGTATGGAGAGGCTGGCACTTTTTCCTATAATATGCAAGCACGACCACCACTGCTGGATTACAGGGTGGTCTTAACTTCTGCAAACGAGCAGTATATAACGTGACGGAAAAATGAATCAAGCCAGCAAAGGAGGCAATATTGACAATCACAATACATTAGTAAGTGGCTTGTATTAACTTTTTCTATATAATTATTACCATTTGCTGAAGTGAGACAATCCCCTTAACTGCATTGTGGTAAAGGGGTTTTGTCCCTTTAGCAAATACTGTAGCATTTATTGTGTAGAGAAAGTTAATACAAGGCACTTACTAATGTATTGTGATAGTCCTGTGCTTGCATGCTATAAAAAAAGCACCAGTCTATGTGTGTCCCAGTCACCAGAGAGGCATTTATATACCAGATAATCATTAACACATTGTATTGCGTCAAGATGCCATGTATTATCAGTGTGTGGTGTCTTTGTAGAAAGGGAGGGATATTTAATTGTGCCTCTCCCTTAAATTGGAAATAAAGAAAAAACATACACGTCGCCAACATAGTGCATCAGATGTGTCAGTGAGTGATGTAGGGAGACAAATAGAGCTCACCTAGTCACCTATTTACATTGTGCAAATCATGCACAACACTGAAAGGGTATGTAGATATAATAGAACAGCTGTATCTATAATGACTGCCAGTCAAGAGAACATGTTTGGAGAAAACAGAATATCATGGCCTCATGAAGATGTGATGTCCACATCGAAACACATTTCGGTTTACCGTATATACTCGAGTATAAGCCGAGTTTTTCGGCACAAAATTTGTGCCGAAAAACCCGAACTCGGCTTATACTCGAGTCATAAATTGAAACTGAAGAGCGGAGTGGGAGGAGGAGCAGGGGGAGGAGCTGGGGGCGGGCATTTGCGGCAGGGCCGATGCGCTCACTGCGTTCCGGCCCCACCGCTCATGTATAGTTTTTAAATTTGATTATAATGTACACTTATTCTTACTATAATTCTTGCCCCCTCTGTACCTCATTACATGCGGCAGGCGGGCAGTGAATACTTCAGGCCGGGCGGGCGAGAGCAGCGTGACTTGCTGATGTCACGTGCCTGCCCGGCCTGCTTTATGAATGAAGCAGGCGGCGCAGGCACGTGGCGTCAGTCACACTGCGCTCGCTCTCCCGCCCGGCCTGAAGTATTCACTGCCCGACTGCCGCATGTAATGAGGTACAGAGAGGCAAGAATATAGTAAGAATAAGTGTATAGTATAATCAAATTTAAAAACTATACATGGCGGTAATGAGAGGATGGGGGGATGTGGATGGCACTGTTATGGGATGAGGGGATGTGGATGACACTGTTATGGGATGGGGGGCTGTGGATGACACTGTTATGGGATGGGGGGATGTGGATGGCACTGTTATAGGATGGGGGGCTGTGGATGCCATCCACAGCCCCCATCCCATAAAGTGCCATCCACATCCCCCTTCCCATAACAGTGTCATCCACATCCCCTCATCCCATAAGTGCCATCACATCCCCCATCCCATAACAGTGTCATCCACAGCTCCCCATCCCATAAGTGCCATCCACATCCCCCTTCCCATAACAGTGTCATCCACATCCCCCTCATCCCATAAGTGCCATCCACATCCCCCTTCCCATAACAGTGTCATCCACATCCCCTCATCCCATAAGTGCCATCCACAGCCCCCATCCCATAACAGTGTCATCCACAGATCCCCCATAACAGTGCGTCATCCACAGATCCTCCCATAACAGTGCGTCATCCACAAATCCCCCCATAACAGTGTCATCCACAGATCCCCCATAACAGTGCGTCATCCACAGATCCCCCATAACAGTCGTCATCCACAGATCCCCCATAACAGTGCGTCATCCACAGATCCCCCCCATAACAGTGCGTCATCCACAGATCCCCCCATAACAGTGACATCCATTTCCACCTCGGCTTATACTCGAGTCACTACTTTTCCCAGTTTTTTTGGGGTAAAATTAGGGGGGTCGGCTTATACTCGGGTCGGCTTATACTCGAGTATATACGGTAATTGTTTTTCTTATAAAAAGTGCCATTATTCTACATCAGCAGTCCCGGTCTTCGGTTTTCTCCAAGCTTGTTCCCTCTGCCTTTAAATTACAGAAAAGAAAAAAAAAAACACTTGCTAGCACTATTTTATAATCTGTGTACTACACCCGTCACTTTTAGGCCTCATAATAAAATGTCTGGTAATAGGATCTGCGGAAAATAAAAGGCCTATGCCTCGTCATCATCCAAGAGTCAGAATGTGGCTAGTAGTGATGAGCGGGAGGTGCCATATTCGATTTTGTGATATTTTGTGAATATTCGATTGAATATTTGTCATATATTCGTCGAAATCAAATATTCGTCATTATTCTATATACTACGAATGTTATGCGAATTTATATTCGCGTATTGCGATTTGAACTTTGAACAGTGTATACAGGCAAATTTCCTATTGGGTTAGCTTAGTAGAATCAACGAAGATATCGAATATAGCACTGTATTCTCAATCTTCATTATATTCTAGCAAGCCAACCATTAGGAACTCAGCTCTAAGTTGAATTCGCAATGCGAGTACATGTTCGCATTGCGAATTCAACTTAGAGCTGGGTATCTAATGGTTGGCTTGCTAAAATATAACGAAGATTGAGAATATAGTGCTATATTCTCAATATTAGTTAATTCTACACAGATGCAAGTTGAATGTGCAGTGCGAGTAATACAGGTTATAGTAATCGCATTGTGAATACAACTTAGTCAAATTTGTGAGATCGTGATTCTCACATCTGACAGTACATTTTACCATGGAGGCATTCCCTTTGTGATGGGGACGCTCCATGCACACGGGAAGTCGACAGAAGCGGCAACGGACATTGACTGTAGCGGGTAGGGAGCCAGGAATCCTCTGGACAGGTAAGAACAGCTTTTGGGAAGTGGGAAGACAACCAGAGAGCAACAAGCAACAAGCGCTATATTCAAAATATTAGCAAAACAAATTCGCTATTTGAATATTCATGCTCAACACTAGTGGCTAGTAGTGCAAACAGCAGTACCAGCCATTTGGCCAGTAGTAGTAGTGTTAAGCCATGGTTCTCCCTGGCTTTATATAGGCACCACATTATTATTGAGGACAAAGAGGATGAGATTGGGACTGGGTGGCTCACTCCTCTTCTCAGTAAGGCCTCTTGCACATGACCGTATGCTCTCTTCTGTGCAAGCTGAACTCCCACTCGGCCATGTTGCTGACAATGTAGTGGCTGCCGTACCACTTGGTGGTATTAAATATAGAACAGTTCTGCACGCTGTTTGTTAACATTGTCAACCATGCGTTTACCCATATCTATATATTTCAGTGTCACTGACATTATTTGCTATTGCAGTCACTGCGTTCAAGAACTTAAAAGGGGGGGGGGGAGTTGAAAGAGCAAATATTTGTAAGAAAATTTAAAAAAGAAAGAACAAGATATAAAAAATACTAAAGCCCTCAGAGTGTCATATACCAATTTTCAGGCAAATTAAAGCACTTTTGATTGATGCACAAACAATGCGGCCACAAATTACATTTTTAAAACATTTGATGAATTTGACACAAAACTAATTTTAAGAAGTTTGTTTTAGGCATCTGCAGACTATTGTTCTCTGTCTCACAATGAACTCGTCAGGGAACTGCTCTGTTGGCTCGATCTGTTGCCCTTATGTCTGAATTCCTTACAGCTGATAAAAACAAATTAAATCTTAATCAAGCTGTTAAGAATATTATAAGTTAAATGAGTTTTTATGAACTGTCAGAAGTTCGGAGATAAGGGCTACAGATCAAGCGGACAGAGCAGCTTTGTGACAGATTCATTGTGAGGCAGAGAGCAATAGTCTGTAGATGCAATAAAGCAAAAATGTAAAGGAAAAACTTGACAATTTTTATAAAGACCAACTGAAATACTGATTTTTTGCCCCAAAAGGAGCAAAATCCAGTGATGAAAAAATTGCCCCCAAAGGTTTCCAAAGCCTTTCAGAAACATGGTTTCTGGTGTAAAAACCAATAGATCTGTTGGGTCTGGATATGTAGGTGCTTATTTCATGTGGATTTATTTCACCTTTGTAGTTAGGATTAAAAAAACACTGTTTGTGTACTTAGTGTGACGTTTCAGGTCTGTACCCTTCATCAGGCATGGAAACAGTCATTGGATAAAAACATTTTACAGTATAGTGACCTTGACAATTGTGCAGTTAGTCCCAATCACATACTCCCTTGCAACCCAATTGCAGGGTGCCAAGCAGTCGCCTTGGTATGCGCAGGCTTAGTAAAGTAAAGGCTTAGTAAAGGCTTAGTAAAAGTCCACATGCCTGTCATGCTCTTACACCCTGTCTCTATAGTTGTATAATAGGATAAAAATGTTGCGCGCTGCAACTGCTTTCTTTAAGTCCCACCAGAGGTTCTTAATCGGATCCAATATCTCCTGGCACTGAAGAGAATTCATGGTACCTTGCACACGCTGAAGCTTCCCTGTACCTGTAGAAGCAAAACAGCCCCAAAGCATGATTGACCCCCCGCCATGCTTCACAGTAGGCAAGGTGTTCTTTTCTTCATAGGCCTTGTTCTTCCTCCTCCAAACATAGCGTTGATCCATGAGCCCAAACAGTTCTAATTTTGTTTCATCAGTCCACAGAACACTATCCCAAAACTTTTGTGGTTTGTCCACATGACTTTTGGCATACTGCAGTCGACTCTTCTTATTCTTTGGAGACAGCAAGGGGGTTGGCCTGGGAGTTCTGGCATGGAGGCCTTCATTACGCAGTGTGCGTCTTATTGTCTGAGCTGAAACTTCAGTACCCGCATCTGGCAAATCTTTTTTCAGTTCCTCAGCAGTCACACGGGGACTTTTCTCCACTTTGCGCTCCAGGTAGCGCACAGCAGTCGAAGTCAGCATCTTCTTTCTGGCACGACCAGGTAGCGTTTCAACAGTGCCCTTTGCCTTGAATTTGCGAATGATGCTTCCTATGGTGTCTCTTGGTATGTTTAACATCTTTGCAATCTTCTTATAACCATTGCCCTTCCTGTGAAGAGAAATCACCTCTTCTTTTGTCTTCCTGGACCATTCTCTTGACTTCACCATGTTTGTAAACACACCAGTAAATGTCTAGAAGGAGCTGAATATCACAGTCATTTTAAATCTGCCTAATTGGTGCTTAATATGCTTGATTCCTGCTCCTTGACATCCAGAGGTGTTTTCAATACCTGATCGAAAACACTTGAATGAACCTCTGTTCTTAAGAGTGGTAGTCTTTAAGGGGTTGAATAATTGTGTCAATGAAGAAATCACAAAAAAAACATTTAATACTGTATTACAAAAACAATTGATGTCATTTTAGTTGCAATTGGTTCTTTAAAAAGTCCCTGTAAGATTTCATTCTGAACACAATTACAAATGTACACTAAATTCCCTAAAACCCTTTACAGCATTGGGGGTTGAATAATTTTGAACACAACTGTATGTATAATTTGACAGATTATAACAGTTACCTGTGTCAAAGGGGCATGTCCCACTCCCTGCACAGTCTGACAACACTGATTGAATAGTGTTGGAGTTTGTGAAAACACCACCGCCCCAACTGGTAACACCCAATTGTCAATTCATTCTAAAATTAATAATGGGTATTACATTACAGAGGCATAATACGTAATTTTAAGTAATGATGTTCCAGAATTGTTATTTCATGGTGAACACAATATGTACTATCATAGACATGCCAGATGAACTGCCAGGTCCTTCTCTTTAAAGAAAAGCTAGGAGTGGAATAAAAAATGCATAGTCAAATCTTTTCCTAAGAACCTCACCCAGCTTATGATCCATTACTTGCATTCGCTTCAACTGAGAAGCAGTGGAAAAAGATTTAAATGTTGAAATTTTTATGGGATGTCTTTTTGACTTTTTTGACTGGTGTTCAACTCAGCCCCAGATTTGACAAACAGCAGCCATTATATAGCCCCCGATGTGTAGTATGTGAAAACATGAGGTCATTCATATAACTAAGGAATTCTATAGGCTAGGTTTGCATCATGTTTTTGCAGTTTTGTTTTCCTTTTTTTTTTTAAGGAAAATTTACAATGCAGCAAGGCATAAATTATGCCAGATCTCTTTTTTATCCTGTTTAAGAACAAGATCCTATTTTTGTACAAGTTAATTGTAACAGTATATCCTGTTTTAAAGGTACCTGTTCTTCTGATCTTGAAAAATAGAGAAAAAAATGTAGCGTGCAACTTGATGAAACTGGGCTTTATTCTTCAACAAGAAGTGTTGTGATGGGAAATGTAATAAATGTTCAAGTCACAAAGGTTTACCGGAATTGAGAGCAGACTGTTATCTAGCTCTACATTTTACTCATGGCTAGAGCCTGGCCATGGGTCAACCTGCTGAGCTCTTGACGTCCTGAGCTTCATCATGATCTCTTGCTACCATGAGAAACTGCAATGCTCAAATGATTTTTTTTTTCTTATGTAATAATTAACTAGTCTCAAGGGTAGAGAAAATAGTAGATCACACATTTACTTTTAGTGTTAATTAGCTAATTGACCGGAATTTCTGAAAACCTCGTACAGATGTCTAAAACAAAATGTTCACCACATTATTCTTCAAGGCACTGGGAATTTCACACACTGTTTAATTTTCCTCAAAGGAATAGAGGTTTCTGTAAAAAGAACTGAATATTTTGGAATATTTTGTTTTTAAATTAATCTTATGGATTTACAATGGCTACTTGTTGGTAACAAGTCCTAAATATTGAACTGTGCATTGTTTTAATTCCACTAATATATACTGTATATATATCTATATTACATTTTATAATGTTAATCCTTTGCTTATATATTAAATGTGAGATGCTTAGCAAATATATTTTGCACAAAATGATTTGGGCCCGTCTGCCAAACGTCAAGGCGATCTCTGTAAGGGAACCTAACACTAAACGCTACCTGTAATGAGCCCTCACGGCCACTATACAATTCATGGAGTGTCGGTTCCACATGCATGCTGGGTCCACTCTGCTACAGGGAATGCAGGTACCAACATGCATGCTGAGCTCACTTTGTACCTTACCTGGTGCCAAATGGCTTCCAATAAATGCAATGAGAGTCCACTCTATACCTCTATGGATGCCATACAGTTTCCAGTAAGTGTAGGGAGAGCAGGCTACAGCTTTATACTTTTACTAATTAAAAACCTAAAGCCTAAATGGCAGACAGGTTAGTCAGGAGTGCAAGACTAAGTGGAGTCAGCTACACCTCCTAATACAAACTGCAAGGAAAAGGGGGTCAGTCAGCATAGGATTAACATTATAACATTTGTCATTATTATGACATTTATGTACTTTATTTGGGTTGCAGAGTGCTGTTGTATTCTCTTTTTCTGTGTGTATTTAGCCATGGCAATGTGCACCTGCAGATTGGGATGTGCTGACTGATCCCCTTTTCTTTGCAGTTTCTATTAGGAGGTGTTAGGTTCTCATCTTATAGAGATCGCCTTGACGTTTGGCAGATGGGCCCAAATAAATTTTGTACAAATATATATTTGTAAGCATCTCAAATTTACTATATAAGCATAGGATTAACATTATAACTAGGGATGAGCGATTCGACTTCGGATAAAACATCCAAAGTCGATTTGTATAAAAATTTGTTCTAATACTGTACAGAGCAGGAGCTCCAATGAGCCGAAGTTATTGCTTTACAATTTGTACTGTAGAAAAACATTTTCCGAACTCGGGCTTGGTTCCAAGGTACCACTTGGAACTAAACCCAAGTTTGGGAAATGTTGTTTTACAGTATAAATCAATTTCTGAAGTTATTATGCGAAGTCTTTCGAGACTTCGCGAAGCAATAACTTCGGCTTATCGGGGCCAAAACATTTTAATACTGTATGGAGCTCCTGCTCCTTCTCACTAAGGGAAGGGATCTATAAGATATTTTGCCATAATTAAGAAAACACCTTGCCTCTAAAAAATATAGACGCTCATTTACTTATGATAAAATCAAAATGAACTTATACACTAAGATGTATCATTTTACTTTATTAGAACTTAAGGGGTTCTCCGAGACCAGGAACACCTTCACTTATTTACAGGGAGGGTGCACTAAACATTCGGCTGCAATGATGTGTGTGTAGACGGCACTTCATACTTCCAGTCTAGAGGGGACCAGAGGCAAAGGAGAAGATGATGGGATCTGAGAGTCAGTGACCGATGTTTTTTTTAACCCTTGCAGAGTGAATAGATGTGGATCCCTAAAGGCCCTATTACACGGAGAAAATATTGTACAGATTTTCGTGCATGCAAGCAAAAATGAACGAGAATAGTGTAATGTAAAAAGTATGAACGTTTCAAAGATGAGCGACAAATTGCTAGTTTCTCGTCCATCGTGATCTTTCAGCATGATAAACAAACTATTGCTCCTCGTTAATAGATCCATTTGTATAATATGGAATCGTCTGCTCACTAACGATCTCACACATGCCTTTTGGCTAATCTGTCCACCATCTTTACATGTAATAACAAGGAACGAGTTAAAAGTGAGCGAGTAACGTCCGCAAGTATGAACGATTATCTGTGTATAATAAGTGAAATGTTTATCGTTAACATGTTTCTACATCTTGGATCGTCTGTCGTGATCTGTATAACATTTGCTGGTGTAATAGTACCTTTAGAATCCATGCTACAGTCGAATCAGTGCCTCTTTGACTAAACTAATTTCATAAATCCTAATAAGGTTCAATAAGGAAAGGTCTGATAGAAATAAAAACTGTAGAACTGTAGCTTTTTGTTGCATTATTGTATTTTGTGCATTGCATCGGCTAATTTATGTAAAGATGACATCAATTGAGAAATGCTAGATTTCAGCCAGACAATGGTCAGATTGTACCAAGCTGTAGACCCAACATTTTAACTTGGCAATATAGTTAGCAATACCATAGTCAAAAGACATTTTATTTCAAAGAGGCCTTCATATCTAAAAGGCCAACAAAATGCTGTGAAACCACAAGAAAGACATCCGTCTACCCATTTAATGATGTGTAAAGTTGTATTTGACACAGGAAGCTGCTAAAAAGTGTAGGAGGACAGAAAGTCCTCAGCTCTGGATGTCTGCGAGGCCTATACCACACTAGAATGCAACCCTTCCTATTCTGCTGGTTATTGGGCAATAAAATGGCATCAAAACAAGCCATTAATTGATAGTATCAATGTAATAAGTTATTTTACCATTGGAAAATAAGCTTACAAATAAATTTGATTGAAGGCATTTGAAATCAACTTACAAATGCAGTTTCTTGTTAGCATTTGCCCTAGATTGCACCCTGAGTGCTTGGACTTGTTTAGATATGACTGTTTTTACTGATTAAACTACAAAATTATCATGTTACAGCACAGAACATTGGCTTTATGTCTTATGCACCTAATAGGTAAGTCTCTGGGCAAGGAGCTTGCTATATTTTAAAGTAGTTATCCCACTAAGAATATGGCTTATAGTTAAATCTAGCCCATAATTATAAAACAAGAATCACAGAAATAAACGTGGCCTAAATGGGTGGGACTGCTCCAAACCCCAAACACTGTGGCGTGTTTCTAACTGGGGGGGCAGTTCCTCCGCATGTGGTTCGCAGCGAACGGCTATCCCCAGCAAAAATTGCATACAATGGAGGATACCGGCGCGAACCACAAGCACCTGCAGTGTTGGTCCTGCAGTGCAGGTGAGTGGGAGGGGGCTGTAGGCTGCTTAATACCTGTTCAGACCTTGTTCACACACCATAGGTAGTCTAGTGGTAGGACCCCATGTCATGCTGATATACCGTGAAGTGGTGCTTAAAGGGGCTCCAATATGTTCCTGATTGGAAATATTGGCGAATCTCTCAGCTTTTAACACCAGAGTGAGGGATTAGCCAGTGTTGTCAGTTGCTTATCCATGTGGTGCATCTTTTTTTTGTGAGTTATGTGTTTATATATTTTCATCCGCACATGTTTTATTTTGTGTAGGATGTTTGTGTGGTGCTTGTGGTTCGCGCCGGTATCCTCCATTGTATGCAATTTTTGCTGGGGATAGCCGTTCGCTGCGAACCACATGCGGAGGAGATGCCCCCCCAGTTAGAAACACGCCACAGTGTTTGGGGTTTGGAGCAGTCCCACCCATTTAGGCCACGTTTATTTCTGTGATTCTTGTTTTATATGTATTGAATGTGCCATTGCATATGGCTGGTAAACATTCTGTTGCACCTGGAAGCCGGTGTCACATGGTCTGTTGTAGGTGTAGCTTGCGGCCTCATTTGTTCCCCATTGCATTGTTGGTCCTGCAGTGCAGGTGAGTGGGATGGGGCTGTAGGCTGCTTAATTCCTGTTCAGACCTTGTTCACACACCATAGGTAGTCTAGTGGTAGGACCCCATGTCATGCTGAGATACCGTGTAGTGGTGCTTAAAGGGGCTCCGATATGTTCTTGATTGGAAATATTGGCGAATCTCTCAGCTTTTAACACCAGAGTGAGGGATTAGCCAGTGTTGTCAGTTGCTTATCCATGTGGTGCATCTTTTTTTTTTGTGAGTTACATAATTATAAAACCTCATATTCCACGAGTAATGTTAGGGTGTCGACAGGACTTTTTTTCCGTCCTGCATAACAGAAACCAGACGGATCCTTTGTGCTTGCCCATAGACTTCTATTATGGCGGATCAAATCGGAATGCCTCTTAAAGGCTTCTGTTTTGCATTCTGTCCAGGAATTCCGTTATATTTAATTATATATGGAACCTATAACGTAATGCCATAATGCTAGTGCAAAGCAACCGTTAGTATAGCGTTACCTGGTGTATCTATTAAGCAGTCTTTCTGTGTCCACCTTAATACATGCACTGAGGTGTACACACATTACTCAATCTTGCCCCTCTGAATGTGGAGGGATCCCTGGTGTGGTGAGCTGGCCGCTTCTAAAGCTGTAGCATGTTGTTTGCTTCTTAGAGGAAATACTGGACAAGTGAGCAGAGAGTGGGACAGCATTACTCTACTCTACTCTTTTCTCAGCATTTTCTTCTAAGAAGCAGAGAAGACATTGCAGCTTCAAAAGCAACCACCTCACCTCACCAGGCATCCTTCTCCAGACCTCAAGAAGCAGAAAGAGAAGCAAGAGTGAGCAAGTGTGTCCACCTTGGCATATTTATGGAGGCGGACACAGAAAGGCTGTTCATAAGAAACAGCAGATGGCGCTATACTAACAATATTTCTTAAATATTGGGGGATATAAACAGTTTTATAATAAATGAAAAGCATGTTTATAATTACTGTTTGTTTTTAACTATATACAATATCGTTTCTGGTATAACCCATTTAATTTAAAATGTATATAGGCATGTTGGTATGTGCTATCCATATCATGTTTTCACCATGGTGTACAACTGAATATAAGGGAACATTGCAAGACACATCTTCGGCATTGTGATCTGGCCACCAGTCTCAGCAGAGAATGCCGGGAATTGGCCAGACACAAACCACAGCGTGCAGCTGCATTTTTGCCGGATTGCGGCTGGATCTCCACCTGACCCTACTATAGTCAAGGGGACAGCGGACATTCTGGTGGCATTAGGCAGTTCTGCATCCAGAAAATTCCGGCAGCCTACCGTAATCCATGCTGTAGTTGTGAAGGTAGTCTAACTGTTCACACTGCATAATTACCCATTAATTTAAATGGGAGTATGAGCTGTAGTTTATTTCTCTGCTCATGGATTTGAAACCTACATCGCATGTAAATTTTTGTTTGGTTTCACGTGAATTTCGAAGGGTCCCTGGATTATAAAATATTGGCATGCCATGATCTTCCACCCTGATGCAGGATATCGGTGCAGTGATTACACTAGGTTGGGTTTAAAAGGTTGCAGCTTTCCTAAGGCCCTTTAGTGACTGCATTAAAAAAATGTAATGGTATCCTAGCACCAAATACTAAGAACATGATACATGCCCTTAAGGACCCCAGAAATATAACTCCCATAGGAGGATATCCATACAAAAAATGTATCATAGCAAAGTATAATGCAAGACTATGTATACATAAATAATGTATAATTCAAACACCTCTACCAATAAACTGCCTAATGTAATATGAACAAAATATAATTAATATTATAGCAAAAAAGTTACCATAAATTCATTAAAAATATGCAAATTCTTATAGTGAAAAAATAAATAAAATAAGGTGCATAGTGACAAAGTCACTGACCGTGATCCATGAAATGTGTCCAGAGAATACATACAACAAAAAAACAATCAACACAGTATCTAGTATACTGACAAAAAATTCCCCCTAATAACCATCTATATTTATGTATACCACAATAAACATCCATGTACCTGTAAATAGTTGGCACCAGATCAATAGAGAAAAAAAAAAAACAGAAAAAAAATCTTACATATCTATATATGTAAAAGTGAAAATGTGTTTGTTTCTTTGTTTTTCATAGGCTCTTACATGCCTTGATGGATCTCAGACAAACTAAGTACATATACTGTGCTCCAGGTCCCAACTTAAAATACTGGGGGGGGTTGTGAAATCCAGCCAACAGGGTTCTGAAAGGTTCCAGGTAATGTTTTTGAGGCAGCGCGCATTAAAATGTATACTAATATAAATGTAACATCTGAGGCACTTCTCACTGCCTCTCATCTACCCTGCATTTCATTCTGCCTCTAATCTCCCTGCTGTCCAAAAAGACAAACTGTGTGTTGCCCATAGCAACCAATCACCGAATGGCTTTTATTTTGCTACAATGTATTTTACAGTAGACCTATGTAGTACCTGTGGTTCTCAAGGTTTTTAAAAAAAACAACTCCCATCATGCCATGATGGCTGCAGGCTGTTGGGGAATGATGGAAGTTATAGTTTTGCAACTGAGGTAAATTCAGTTCATTGAAAATTATTTAAATAGACTTAACCTGTCAGTATAAGGTCTCACAGCCGACAATACATATCAGCAAAAATCAAGCCATGAGGAGGAGAAGGAGTAGGAGGAAAGAACTGCGTGTGGGGCTCAGAGACAGGATTGTATGGAGGCATAAACATTTCTGCTGCACTGACAGTTCCCAAGAGCAAAGTGACCGCCATAATTCTTAAATGGAAGACATTTGGAACAACCAGGACTCTTCCTAGAGCTTGCCGCCTCACCAAACTAAGTAATTGTGGGAAAAGGACCTTGTTAAGAGAGGTAACTAAGAACCCAATAGTCACTTTGGCTGAACTCCAAAGATCTTGTGTGCAAACAGGAGAAACTTGTAAAAGGTCAACTGCTGCCACACTTCACTAATTTGTGCTGTATGGCAGAGAAACGAGCCTTTCCTTAGTTAAAAAAAAAGTGCCTAAAGGACTTCCAGACTGTGAGAAGCAAAATTCTCAGGTCTGATGAAACCAAGATTGAACTTTTTGGCCTTAATACAAAGTATGGACGAAAGGTACCACCCAATACCATCCCTACAGTGAAGTTTGCACTGCTCGAGTCCTGTGGGAACGGGTGGAAACGGCGTTCCTGCACTTTTTTCATAGCAGGAATGTCGTCCCCTTTCAGGGCAAAAGGACCAGGAAGCGGTGAAGGCTTTGTACTCACCGCTTCCTGGTCCTCGGCTGTTGGCTGTGTAGGGCTGCTCACAGGCATGAGGCGCTCTGTGACCTCACGCTGTGCGCAGACTTCACAGCACAGCCGTCAGCAGGAAGAGAGTGGGGCACTAGGGGTTGATGGAGAGGCATTGGGGGCTGATAAAGAGGCACTGGGGGCTGATGCAAAGGCACTGGGGGCTGATGGAGAGGCAAAAGGGGGCTAGTGAGAGGCACTGGGGGCTGATGGAGAGGCACTGGTGGCTGATGGAGAGGCACTGGGGGCTGATGGAGAGGCACTGGGGGCTGGTGAGAGGCACTGGGGGCTGATGGAGAGGCACTGGGGTCTGATGGAGAGGCACTAGGGGCTGGTGAGAGGCACTGGGGGCTGATGGAGAGGCACTGGGGGCTAATGGAGAGGCACTGGGGGCTGGTGTAGAGGCCCTGGGCCTTTTGGAGAGGCACTTGGGGCTGGTGGAGACGCACTGGGGCTGGTGGACAGACACTGTGGGCTGGTGGAGAGGCACTGGGGGCTGCTATGAGGCTACTGGGGGCTGCTATGAGGGTACTAGGCAGTGATATATGGCTACTGGGGGCTGCTATAAGGCATGGGGCTCTTATCTGAGGTCTGATTGGGGGTCATTCATATTAGGGTCTGAGCTGAGGTGTGATCTGAAGTCTTATTGGGGTCTAATTGACATTGGGGATCTTATTGGGGCTGTTAGCTGAGTTCTGATTAACATTGGGGGTCTGATTGGTGGTCTGACCTGAGGTGTAATGAAAAATATTTTTTTCTTATTATCCCCCTCTAAAACCTAGGTGCATCTTAAAGGGTGAAAAATACGATACTTGCTTACTCCTCCTCTCGACCGCCCCTGCCCTTTGCGTACGCTGCGCGCTGTGACATCACACGGAGGCACTTGGGTGAGTTCCCACACTTTTTTTCCCAGGACTTGACCCCTGGAAGCATGGTGGTGGAAGAATCATGCTGTTGGGGTATTTTTCAGCAGCTGGGACTGAGAGAAAGCTAAATAGAGCAAAGTACAGAGACATTCCTAATTGAAAACCTGATCCAGAGTGCTCTAGTCTTCCAACTGGGCCAAAGATTCACTTTGCAACAAGACAACAGCCCAAGCACACAGCTAAGAAAACACAGGAATAGCTTAGGGGCAACTCCATGAATGTTCTTGAGTGGCCCAGACAGAGCCCTGACTTGAACCCAATTGAACATCTCTGAAGAGACCTGAAAATTGCTGTCCACTGATTGTCCCCATTCAACCTGACATACTGTAGCTTGAGGGGATCTGCAGAGAAAAATGGCAGAAAACACCCAAATCTAGGGTGCAAACCTTTTAGCATCATAAATAAGAAGACTGGAGACTGTAATTGCTGTAAAAGTTGCTTGAGTACTGAGTAAGGTTTCTGAATATTTACGTCAATACAATATTTTAGTTTTTCTTTTTCAATAAATTAGCAAAGATTTCGAACACTGGAGGGGATTTATTAAACTGGTGTAAAAAAAAAACTGGCTTAGTTGCCCATAGCAACCAGATTCCACATTTTATTTTCTAAAGGAGCTCTGAAAAATGAAAGGTGGAATCTGGTTGCTCTGGACAACTAAACTACTTTTTCTTTGCACAAGTTTTGTTAAATTCTTCCCATTTTGTATACACTTTGTCATTATGGGGAAAAACTGGAACTTTTTTAATTTTAGCACATGGACACAACAAAACAAAATCTGAAAGACGTGAAAGAGTCTGATGACTTCCCGAAAACTCATAAGGAACATTTTTCTAGGCAGACATGACATTTGTACAGTATATGGACTAATTTTCAGTGCAGACATGTGCAGCATGTGTTAACCAGATGTGTCCAGATTGGGGAATCTATGTAAATCTGTTGTACATAAGCGACCAAATGTCACAAGATAATTTTAATAGCAAGAGGATGAAAATATCACACATTATACAGGAAACAGTTCCAAACCGCAAGTCAAGCACAAGCCAAGTAAAACAATTACGTTGACTTTTTAAAGTAATCAAAACTGTTAGAAATACTGCTTTAAATTATTATAGCTTCATACTCAAGTGTTTGTTCTATTAAGATTAATGTTTGGATAAAGACCTGTGCTTCGATTATGTAATACTCTACTACAGGACTATTTCCAACCTTTAAATCAATCTCAAGAGGAAAGAGTGAAATATAAAGCAGGTGTTGAAGAACCCACTATCCCTTAGACACTGATTATTTTCCTGTCACAGAGAACAATCTTTTGTATGTTTATTGGGGTATCAATCAATTACTGTGTTCAATATACTCAAACCAAAATATATAAAAATCTTATATTGAAAAAGATACCAAAATGCTCAAACAAAGCAGGATAAAGCATTGGCATCTGTAAGCGGCAACTGCCTATAGACATATGTATGTGGTATTGTAGTGTACCTACCATTAGACCCCGCAGCATGTGATTTAGAGTATATTCCATGTCTGAAAACCTTTACTACTACACCATACTGTAATAATATACTAGCACACCTCCCCTGGTACTTAGTAGTCTGCTCTCAGTCATCACTTTCTCTTGGAGCTGGGCTATCTCTCTTGGGTTGTGCGCGTACTCCAGGTCCTGGACTCATAAAGAACCAGTGTGTGCAAAATACCTTTGACCTTAGCCAATTTTCTTACATTGCAGGATTTATTAAGGTCTTTCTCCTCTGGGTTGGGACAATAAGGTCCATTTGGTTCCTACTCTGCTACAGTGTGTTTCTGCTTTTTTGCAGCTTGTTTTCTCAACTTTGTGTAGTTTCTGTTATCCATCTTGACTTCTATTTGACCATTTATCGCTGACCTCTGCTTGCCTCAACCTTTGTTCCATCTGGGTACGAATTTTGCCTACTGGTCGTGTACTGTAACTTGGAATCTCCTTCCATACTCTGTCAGCTGATGTAAATGGAGACGTATGTGAAACTGATGTCGGACAGTGCATACCCACTTTTCTGGTTTTGACACCATTCCCTTGTTTAGCCCTAAGTCATGTTTAATAGTGACCTAGTGGGCTCATGACTAATTGGCGATTGTTACACAAACCCTGTAACCTATGTGCTAAGTTAACAGTAACAGTGAAAGTATACCATAGGTCTTATATAGACTTTTGCAGTACAACTGTTTAAATTTCAATTGTCGAATATCTTCTTCAGTAACAGCTTCAAGTGCAACTTGTGTGCAACTTATTTTATATTATTCCACCTTTCTGTAAGTATTCTTCCTGTTCTGCATGTAAATCAAATCCTTTTATAACATCTTGAAAATGTTTATTCCTTCTAAGAATATCCTATGTTTATTCAAGATTCCTTTGAATTTCCCTGCTGTGCAAGTATATGTTTTAATTTTCATCATCACTTGTCTTGTAAATTTGTTGGATTTAGGCTACCTGGTGGCTCATTGAGCATGTGTATCTTATATTTAAAGAACCACTTCCAGACAAAATGTAAACATTTTTTGTAGGCATTGTAAACGGCTGCTTCTGTCTTTTATAGCCTTTTTATGTCTCCTGCATTGGTGTGTAATCTGTAGCTTTGAAAATGATCCAGCAAAACTTATCTTTGGACCAAACTGTTTACTTTGGCTGCTGGGGTTGAGTGGTCCACAGTACAGATGTGTCCTTTTCCTCATGACTGAAGATAACCTAATATGTGTCACAAGATAACCAGGTTTTCAAGAAAAACATAATTTTTCAATAGTCTGTCACAAGATGTCTATTCTACATATATTTATGTGTGATCACCTGGTGGATGAGATATAATTTGCATCCTAACTAAGGTTTTGCTAGTAGGTTACCATATTGTATTGAAATAGTTTCATGAGAAATTACTGAAACTAGAAGTGAGGTAAGGGTGGACACATAATTTAAAATTTTCATGGTTTTATTGGACAGTGACTGCTACATTTTCTTAGGACAATATATTACAGACTACTACATAATATTTTTTGGGTGGCACCTGACTAATTTTGTAGGCAGTGTAGAAGTACAGAATCTCTATAGTTATCTCAGAGGTGTTTTTTTTTCACTGCTCATAATGATTTTAACAACTTTGTGCAATTTTAACTTTTTATGTTTCTTTAAGAAACACTTATACTGTGTTAAGTAAAACCTCTACTCAAAAGCTGAACAACAGGACAGACTGCCATTAGCACTCTTACCCCAGTGTTAGTTAGTTTGGGTAAAAACCCACCTGACCACCACTGGTGAATCTTCTCCAATTTTAAAAGAAACACCCATTTTGTTAGAGGTGCTGGCTCTTTTAGATTCACCCAAATCCAGACCTCTCACTTCTATATAGAATATATTAAAAGTTAACATTCATTGTACTTTATGTAAATAATAATAGTGTTATAGATAACATACACATAAATCAGATTTAATGTACTTTTACTTAATTACGTTGTACTCCAATACAAACTTATTGTCTGCATAGGTCATCAATATCTGATCGGCAGAGGTCCGACAACTGTCACCCCCGCTGATCAGCTATTTGAAGAGGAGGCGGCGTTCCATGCAAGCGATATTTCCTCCTCATTACATTGCGCGTTGTCTCCTGTGGAGCTGTGGCATAGTGTAATTATATAAGCACTAGCTCCATTCAAGTGAACTAAGCAAGTACCTGTCATTACACTGTACTGCCGAAACTTCTGAGTCAATAGGCAGTGTAATGAGGAAGCTGCTCTTGCAAGGAGCGCCATCATCCTTCGAAAATAACTAGTTGGCAGGGGAGCTGGTTATTGATATTGATGACCTATCCTGAAATTAGATCATTAGTATAAATTGCAGGACAACCCCTTTAAGATCTTTGACTAGACATTAAGGTTATTATTCTAGTTTTGGTTATTGGATGCAATGATCTTCATATATTCTTTTCTATATGATAAGAGATACGGTATGTATATTTTCTTATAAAACCGGATTGGGGAGGGAGGGGGCATGGTCTAGAAGTTGGGTGTTTGTTTGCATTTTCATGTTTTCAATCTTAATAAAGATTATCTGATAAAAAAGAAAAAAAAAGACCAAACAACAGAGGAAGTTGAAGAGCCAGGATAGAAAGTAGAATACATGGATTGACTTAAAAAAATTATATCCAGAAAACCATAATTTTTTTTTGTAAAAAACAAACTTAGAATATTGACATATAGGCTGTTAATATATGATAAACATGAGAGTAGTGTCCTTTAAGTAAAGAGTAGCGCATAAGAGCATTGTAATATCACTATAAAAGAGCAAGGAAAGTAAAGGACACCAAGAAAGGCTCATTCCCTTGTTCCTCTGTAGAGTGATAGGGTTAGATTTATCATCCACATACACCTGATAATTGGCGTTAATAAGTTGCAAGGTTGGGGTTTGCAACTTTTTAAACACAATTAGTGCATAATTATTTTGCACACCTTGTTTCGCCATTACCATCAGCCTTACTACTTTCTGAAAAGAGGGTGTAATGCAAACTTGGTGTGGACGATCCATTGGCCTGGCATATTTAGCAACAGGTCATATGAGAACTTATCTGCTCTGTCCTGACTTCTGCACAGGTCACAGTGCATGCCTAGAAAACTGCCCTATAGAAGTCAGTGATATCCATTCATGTCCATTGTGTCTATATCTGCTTTCAAAAGACAGTAAGTGTCTATTGGCCAGTGAGAGAACTGAGGGATTATATACATTTTTTTTAAAATATAGATAGTGACTTGGAAAAAATAAAAAATTCTAAAGAAAAGTTTAAAATTAAAATGTGATTTAAACAATAGGTCATTCTTTGATGACACCTTTCCTTTAACATCCAATAATGAATAGTTTTAGAAATGCGTAGACTCTAGTGATGAGCGAGCATGCTTGGCCGAGTATTGGTTCAGCTTGAGCATCGCTATGCTCGGCTCTCGGCTTTACTCGGCTGAGCACCACGTGTATTCGTCGCATTGCTTGAGTCTCCTCCCCGCACGTTTGGCGCCTTCTAAGCAGCCAATCAAGGTCCAGATAAGTATTTCTCCTCAGTGTAAGGCCATAGCAATGTTAGCTGTAAGCCTTACACTGATTGGCTGTCCGAAACACGTGATACCATTTCATATAGGAGCTAAGGTCCGACGCTCGGCTCATTCAGCGTCAGGGAGAGAAGACAGTAGGCAGGGACAGATAGCGTTTTGCTCTAAACTTACTGATTTTTCTCCAGGCCTTAAAAATCGCTTTGATAACTTTGATAAGACAGAAAGATTTTCGATTAGTAACATCTACAAAACGCCATCATTAAGCAGTGTGTTGGGCAGATATTATCAAAAGGGGCTTATTCACCACAGTGTTCCTTGGTACTGAGATATACACTGCACCATCATAAAGCAGTTTGCTGGGCAGACATTATTAAAAGGGGCTTATTCACTAGAGTGTTCCTTGGTACTGAGCTATACACTGCTCCATCATAAAGCAGTGTGTTGGGCAGACATTATTAAAAGGGGCTTATTCATTACAGTGTTCCTTGGTACTGAGCTATACACTGCTCCATCATAAAGCAGTGTGTTGGGCAGACATTATTAAAAGGGGCTTATTCATTACAGTGTTCCTTGGTACTGAGATATACACTGCACCATCATAAAGCAGTGTGTTGGGCAGACATTATTAAAAGGGGCTTATTTACTACAGCGTTCCTGCTACCGAGATAAACACTGAACCATCAGAGAAATTATTTGTTCTGGGGAAATTAACCTAACTTGTGCCACATCTGTGTGTGCATTCAATCCGCAACCGTTATATTAATTACTCCAGCAGACAGTGATTTATATTTTGGCCATAGTTTTGGGCACATCTGTGTGTGCGTTTAGGCCACAACCGTATATATACTGTATTCCAGCAGAGAATACATTTTATTTGGGACAAATTTGTATCCAATATAGAACTACATCCAAATAAAGTGTGTATTGTCAAAATTACATTATCTCTGGGCTAGTGTAGTGGCGAAAAATTGTATTTCTCTGTCTACTGTACATTACAGTAAGCAAATACAGTGTTTACTGTAAAAATTACATTATCCATGGCCTAGTGTGGTGGTGAAAAATTGTATTTCTCTGTCTCCTGTACATTACAGAAAGCAAACACAGTGTGTACTGTAAAAATTATATTATCTGTGGCCTACTGTGGCGGTGAAAAATTGTATTTCTCTGTCTCCTGTACATTACAGAAAGCAAATATAGTGTTTACAGTAAATATTCCATTATCCGTGACCTAGTGTTGTGGTGAAAAATTGTATTTCTCTGTCTCCTATACATTACAGAAAGCAAATGCAGTGTTTACTTTAAAATGACATTACCCTTAGCCTAGTGTGGTGGGGAAAAATTGTATTTCTCCGTCTCCTGTACATTACAGAAAGCAAATACAGTGTTTACTGTAAAAATGACATTATCCGTGGCCTAGTGTGGTGCCGAAAAATTGTATTTCTCTGTCTCCTGTTCATTACAGCCAGCAAATAAAGTGTGGACAGTAAAAAAATCATTATCTGGGGCCTAGTGTACTCCTGAAAATTTTTATTTTCCTGTGTTCAGTACATTATAGCAAGCCAATACAGTGTGTACTGTAAAAATAACATTATCTCTGGGCTAGTGTAGAGCCGAAAATCTGTATTTTTCTGTATCCAGTACTGTCCTGCATCAGAAAACGCTAACTGTCTTTAGCGGACAGTAAAACAATCTGCTCCACATCTACAGACAAAACCATTAATATGAAGAAGGCGAGCACAAAGGGAGGGGGAAGTGGGCGTGATGCTGATGGTGCAAGCAGAGGCCGTGGCCCTGGGCACAATGAAACTGTGCCTGCTGCCAGTGCACGCAAAAAACTACCTGAAAAAAAACATATCTAAAAACACTTTATTAAAGATATGTCCCTTGGGACTAAAAGACCATTAAACTCGTAGCAGGTAATGCGGAACAATCTAACCCAGGAAGAAGTCAGCATATATGCTTCTATCCTGGTAGTTGCTCCGTGTAGAAGGTGCAGATCAGTGCGGTGATCACAGGACAAGAGGGACCAAGGTAGATGTGTCCAACATGTCCCTATGATCAGGGGTATATGAACACATTAAACCCCTACCCACACTATAGCTAACCCTAATTATAGTGAGCGCTGCACAGATGATATAGAGCAGCCTCACTTCTAGCACACCGCATCCGACGCCGACACCCCCCTGCAGCATAAACACGTTGCTGCTGGGATAGAGGTAGGGTGTCAGGGCACATATAGGCATGCAGTTGCTAGATACATAAAACGTGCTCAACGCGTTTCAACAGGATCTGAAACTTGTCCTGTCTCCTCAGGAGCGATTTAGAGTATGCAGGTTAGTCTTAGGTGCCCGACACCTTTTGCGTGTCCAGGCAACCGACACTGCGACGGCCGTACGCGGCCGCCAGACTGCCGAGTTTCAAAGTCCTAAACCACGCCCCCTGGGAGTCAGCTGATCGGGCGGGAGGCGGGGCAACCACCAAAGCAGGAGAACACTCCTGCTGTACATCGCGTCCCGTCATTCATGTAAACTCCGCTCCACAGGGGGACTCAGTGAGCATTGTAGTACAAATATGGGCATTGTAAATCGCGGCATCCATCAAGCACTTAAATCAGATCAAGGTGCTGCATGATCCCAGTGGAGGTACTATAGAGAAGGCATTAACAAAGCAACGCCCTAAACCACAAATGGAGGGCAGCAGCACCCCCTCCACATGCAGTGTTGTTGCCTTAAATCAATATAAAGATCCACTACCATGGTGCCAAAGTCACAGAGCAATTAAAGCTCTGGCACCCTGAACCACCTTACATAACGGTACCAAAGCTAGGCAAAAACGCCAAGCCTAGGATAACCGTTCAATGTGAACAGGGATGAAGGAACACTGATGTAAGTACGGGGCTGACCGGACCGACGTACAACACTAAATAAAGCAGGCAAATGAGATGGATTCATTTAGACCCTGCGGTTGAACCGTCTGTAAGTCAAAAATCCATCTCGCCTCCTTTTGTAACAGAAGGCGATCAATGTCACCTCCCCGCATGGTCAGTTTCACCGTGTCAATGCCCTGTACCGTAAATCCCCTCAAAGCTCCATTGTGATGATCCCGCATGTGTCGTGCAACCGAGGTGTCTGTGGAATTCCGTATATCTGAAAGATGTTCCCCAATACATCTCCTTAGTTCCCTTTTAGTCTTGCCGACGTATTGGATGCCACATTGGCATGTGATCAGATAAATCACCCCGGCTGTGGTACAGCGGATCAATGAACGGATCTGGTACCGTTTCCCCGTGGAATGGCTAGAGAAGAAAGAGCCCCTTTTGACGAGCCCGCACATCAAACACGATCCGCACGAGACCCTACCTTTTGCTGAAGTGCTCAGCCACGAAGTAGCCTTGGGTCGGGTGAACATACTATATACCAACCTATCACGTAGATTGGGGCCACGTCTAAATGTGACAGGTGGAAGATCAGGTGCCATATGTCCAATGTCCGAGTCAGATTTTAAAATAGGCCAATGACGTTTGAGTACCTCTCGGATCTGAGTATGTGCCTTGTCAAAGGTCGCAATAATTCTAGGGAATGGGGTGGAACCCTCCCTGATTTTAGGGACCAGGAGTTCCTCCCGCTTCGCGGACAACGCATGATGATATGCATCGCGTAGCACTGAGGAGGGATATACACGGTCCGTAAAACGTTCCCTGAGGTCCGATGCTGCCGCTTTGAAATCACCCAGGCTAGAGCAATTTCTCCTTGCCCCCAGATATTGTCCCTTGGGGATCCCGCGTCTCAGGGCCAGGGGGTGACTACTATCCCATTCAAGGAGACTATTTGTAGCGGTTTCTTTCCTGAAAAGACTGGTTTTGATGTTACCCTCCTTATCCAGTGTGATGGTGATATCAAGGAAATTAATCGCATCTGCGTGTATCTCATAGGTGAATGAGAGGCCCAACTCATTCACATTGAGTACCGCTACAAATTGCTCAAAAGCCTCCTGTGATCCCTTCCACAGGATCAGCACGTCATCGATGTACCTTATCCAAAGTAACACCGATGACGTGTAGTGTTCCAGGCACTCGTCAAACACCACGTCCCTCTCCCACCAGCCCAGGTAGAGATTAGCGAAAGTGGGAGCACACGGGCTCCCCATCGCAACTCCCCTGAGCTGGTGGAAGACGTGGCCATCAAATAAAAACACATTTCGTGTCAGTATAAATTCAAGTAGTCGCATGACGAGGCCATTATATGGCGATGATATTGGGCTCCTCTCTGCTGAAGAAATCCCTCCACAGCCCTACACCCCAAATCGTGGGGTATAGAGCTGTAGAGGGCCTCAACATCAAGACTCGCCAGCCACACCCCTGTCTCACATTTAATTCCATCCAGTCTCTGGAGGACATCCATAGTGTCCCGGGCGTAGGAGGGTAGGGATACCACAAAAGGACGTAGAATCTGGTCCACGTACAGACTGATGTTGGCAGTTAGGCTTCCCACGCCCGAGACAATTGGGCGCCCCCTCAGCTCCGGACCCTTTTTGTGGACTTTAGGCAGGCCGTAAAAGGTAGCCACAATTGGAAGGTTGGGAAGCCGAAAGTTCAGTTCGGATTTGCTGATTAGCCTATCAACCAAGGCATCCTCCAGAATGTTCTCAAGCTCATTCTTAAAAATGGGGGTTGGATCAGAGGATACGCGCTTGTACGTATCCTTAAGGAGGTTAATACACATTTGATGATATTTGTCAACATCCATCATTACAATGTTCCCCCCCTTGTCCGCAGGCTTTATTATTATGCTGGAATCATTCATCAATCCGGACAACGCCACTTGCTCATCCCTGGTCATATTGTCCCCAGCAATGGGACAGTCTACCAATTGCTGTAGATCATTAACGGCCAGGGTAAGAAAGGTGTCAATCAGCGTGTTATCTCCCACGGGGGGGAACATTTTAGAAGGGTTTTTTAAGTTGGTAAAGGGTCCATCACCCACATTCCCCTCTCCCTCAGCGGCCAACCCCGCCAGGAGCTGCACATCCGCCAATTCCTCCACATCGATGCCCAACTCCTGGCAAGTACGCCTATCATGAAGAGAGAAATACTTCCTCCATTTTAATTTACGTACGTACAGTTCAAGATCCCTGACCCAGCTAAAGAAATTACATTTTTGTGACGGTACAAAGGTCAGTCCTTTACTAAGTACACACATTTCGGTGGCTGATAACGGGCGCTCAGACAGATTGATAATCTGTAGACCGGCTAGTTGGGGTCCACCTGGAGTTTTTTGTTGTGTAGAAGGTAGTCTGAGATGGTGGGGGCCTGGTCTAAAAAACCACCCCCCCTCCTCTCTTAGCACCTCGACTAGTGCACCAGAAAAGACAAAAAAAATCCACCTTACCCAACTTTATGTCCAACATAGCTGGGCAGCGTAGGACAACACTGTCCAAGTCGGACCAGTGCGAACAGGTGGTCAGTTGGATTGCAGAAGATAATGCTTCCAGTCGGTTAAGCACAACCCTCTCTTCCACGAGGTCCAGTCTCTGTAGCCAAGAGTCTGGTCAATCGAATCCTCACTCTGATCCTCCTTCCTCCCACCATCTCGCGTCTGGGCAAACAAGTCATTCCACACTCGGATATTCACATGACCTCTTTTCATCGCCAGTACTTGGTTTGGCTCTCTCGCCAAGCACCCTTGAAGAGGTACCTGAGATATTGTGCCCTTATTCCAAACCTCTTGAGCCTTCACAGACTCAAGAAGATGACAGTGGTGAACCGCAATCATTCGTTCATGAGGTGGATGATGATGAGACACAGTTGCCAATCACTGAGGTGGTGGTTAGGTCAAGTCAGGAGGATGAGCAGAGTGAGGAAGTTGAAGAGGAGGTGGTGGACGATAAGGTCACTGACCCAACATGGTTAGGTGAAAAGCCGAGCGAGGACAGCAGTACAGAGCCGGAGGGATCCGTAGCACTCCAACAGACTGGAAGAGGCAGTGGGGTGGCAAAAGGCAGACGTCAGCCCACACCAAACAGGCCAGCAACCGTTACACCAAGCACCCCAATGCGTAAATATACCTTGCCAAGAGGTAGGTGTTCCGCAGTATGGCGCTTTTTTGAGGAAAGCGCAGACGACAAAAGAGTGGTAGCAACCTGTGCCGTACCAAAATGAGCCGGGCGTGAACACTAGCAACCTCACCACCACCAATATGATCCACTACATGGCATCCAAGCACCCTAATAAGTGGGCCAAACGCCTGGGTACACACTCTGCGTCTGAGGGTCCCACCACTGCCTCCACTTCCCCTGTGTTACGCACTGCTGGCCAATCCTCTGTCGAAGGCGCAAGCCCGGATGCCCCTCGCCCCGCACCTAGGACCTTCGCATGAACCGTCAGCAACAACATCCACTTCCCTGTCCCAGCGCAGCGTCCAAATGTCGATAACACAGGCATTTGAACGCAAGTGCAAATACCCACTCACCAACCCACTGGCCATATCACTAAATGTGCAACTTTCGAAATTACTGACCCTTGAAATTTTGCCCTTTAGGCTTGTGGACACTTAGGCCTACTGTCAGCGGCTGTCCCTCGGTACGCAGTCCCCAGCTGCCACTATTTTTCACGGTGTGCCGTGCCCGCCTAACACCAGCATATGTCCCAGAACATCACCTGTGCCCTGACCAACGCACTTACTGGGATGGTCAACCTCACCACGGACACATGGACCAGTACTAGTGGCAATGGACATTTCCCTGACCGCACACTGGGGGAATGTTGTGGAGGCCGGGAGTGAGTCGGACCCTGGGATGGCACAGGTGCTACCCATGCCCAGGATTGTGGGCCCTACGTCCATCAGGGTCTCCGACAGCAGCTATGTTACTGGCTCCAACACCCACTTCTCCTCCTCCGCCACCTCCTCCTCCACTTCCACCTCCTCCTCCACTTCCACCTCCAACAGCAGTCAGCCATCAGTCGATAGCTGGAAGCAGTGTAGCACTGCTGTGGGTAAGCATCAACAGGCCGTGCTGAAGCTGATCTGCTTAGGGGACAAACAGCACACCGCCACAGAGCTGTGGCAGGGTATAAGGGACCAGACCGAGCTGTGGCTCTCGCCACTCGACCTAGAAACAGGCATGGTTGTGTCCAAAAATGGCAGTAACTTGGTGGTGGCTTTGGAGCTCAGCAACCTGACACACATTCCATGCCTAGCCCACGTCTTAAACTTAGTGGTTCAGCGGTTTATCAAAACCTACCCCAATTTGGAGGAGCTACTAGTGAAGGTGCGCCGCTTGTGTGCTCATTTCCACACACAAGCTTGCGGCTTCCAGCTCACAGACAGTTGTGCGATGTGAGCATGCGTGGAACTCCATGTTCTAAATGTTGGCCAGGCTTTGTGAGTAGCAGAGGGCAGTTGTGGAATACCAGCCGCAACGTGGTTGACGCCTTTCCAGTCAACTGCCACTATTCACAAGCGAGGAGTGGGCATTGATGTCAGATCTATGTGAGGTTTTAAAAAACTTTGATGAATCCACACAGATGGTTAGTGGCGACAACGCTATTATCAGCGTAACCATCCCACTGCTGTGTCTACTCAAACGATCGCTGCTCACAATTAGGGGGATGCTTTGAATGTGGCAGACGAGTCAATGGTGGAGGAGATGTCACAGGGTGATAGCCAGACCTCCCCCAGTTTGTCTTCTCAGCGCCAATTGGGCCATGAAGAGGAGGAGAAGCTGAAGACACTTGCCTCTGCTACAGAGGCTAGTACCCATGGAACTTTAATTCCGTCTGTTCAGCGTGGATGGGCAGAAGAGAAGGAGGAGGATGAGGACATCGAAGTCTTGCCTGTTGGTATACTCTGGCACACATGGCTGACTTCATGTTAGGCTGCCTTTCCCACGACCCTCGCGTTATATGCATTTTAGGTAACACAGATTACTGGGTGTTAACCCTTCTCGACCCCTGCTACAAAGAGAACTTCTCATCTCTGATTCCTGTGGTGGAGAGGACGAGTAAAACCGTGCAATACCAGAAGGTACTTGTTGACAGATTGCTCCAAAATTTTCCATCTGACAATGCGGCCGCCAGAATCCGTATTTCCTTAGGCAACCAAGGAAGGGAGACAAGGGGAACACACAGTAGTTCTAACAGAAGCATGGGACACTTTCATGACACCCCGCCAGCAACCTCACCCTAAATCGCGGCCTAGTGCTACAAGGAGGGAAAAGTTCTGGAAGATGGTGAAGGAATTCATTGCAGACCGTGTCTGCATCCTAAATGATGCCTCGGTGCCTTACAACTACTGGGTGTCCAAGCTGGACACGTGGCATGAGCTTGCGCTCTACGCCTTGGAGGTGCTGGCCTGCCCTGCCTCCAGCGTATTGTCTGAGCGTGTATTTAGTGCTGCTGGTGGCATTATAACAGATAAGCGTATCCGCTTGTCCACTGACAATGCTGACAGGTTGACTCAGATAAAAATGAAAAAGGCCTGGATTGACTTCTCCACTCTACCAGAGGAAAGCTGAGCTAATGAGGACCAAAAATGCTATTTAAATGTATGCTTTATAATGTACTCAATCCACAAGATTCCGATTTTTTTACCCCTTTCACCACAAAAAAAAGGGTATATGTTTGAATCTTGTTTTCTCATCCGCCTCCTCCTCCGACTCCTCTTCCATACAGAATATATATGCCCTCACTACAATCTTTATACTATCTGCTCACCTATCGGCCATCACTGCAATGTTTTATGGGGTTCGCTAGGCTTCAGGCCCTAACCTCCAATGCTATATAAGGTCTGCTCACCTGTAGCCTATCACTGCAATATTTTATGGGGTTCACTAGGCTTCAGGCCCTCACCTCCAATGTTTTATACCATCTGCTCACCTGTAGCCTATCACTGCAATTATTTATGGGGTTCGCTAGGCATCAGGTCCTCACCTCCAATGATTTACACCATCTTCTCACCTGTAGGCCATCACTGCAATGTTTTATGGGGTTCTCTATGCTTCAGGCCCTCACCTCCAATGCTTTATACCGTCTGCTCACCTGTAGGCCACCACTGCAATGTTTTATGGGGTTCTCTAGGCTTCAGGCCCTCACCTGTAATGCTTTATACCATCTGCTCACCTGTAGGCCATCACGGCAATGATTTATGGGGTTCGCTACACTTCAGGCCCTCCAATGCTTTATACCATCTGCTCGACATCTGAAGCCTCTCACTGCAATGCTTTATGGGGTTCTCTAGGCTTCAGGCCCTCACCTCCAATGTTTTATACCGTCTTCTCAACTGTAGGCCATCACTGCAATGACTTAGGGTGTTCGCTAGGCTTCAGCACCACACCTCCAATGCTTTATACCATCTGCTCACCTGTAGGCTATCACTGCAATGTTTTATGGGGTTCTCTAGGCTTCAGGCCCTCACCTCCAATGCTTTATAAGGTCTGCTCACCTGTAGCCTATCACTGAAATATTTTATGGGGTTCACTAGGCTTCAGGCCCTCACCTCTAATGGTTTATACCATCTGCTCATCTGTAGCCCATAATCGCAATGATTTATGGGGTTCGCTAGGCTTCAGGCCCTGACCTCCAATGCTTTATACCATCTGATCACATGTAGACCAACACTGCATTGTTTTATGGGGTTTGCTAGGCTTCAGGCCCCCACCTCCAATGCTTTATACCATCTGCTCACCTGTAGGCTATCACTGCAATGTTTGTGGGGTTCTCTAGGCTTCTGGCCCTCACTTCCAATGCTTTATAAGGTCTGCTCACCTGTAGCCTATCACTGCAATATTTTATGGGGTTCACTAGGCTTCAGGCCCTCACCTCTAATGATTTATACCGTCTGCTCACCTGTAGCCCATCACTGCAATGATTTATGGGGTTCGCTAGGCTTCAGGCCCTGACCTCCAATGCTTTATGCCATCTGATAACATCTAGGCCAACACTGCAATGTTTTATGGGTTTCGCTAGGCTTCAGGCTCTCACTTCCAATGCTTTATACCGTCTGCTCACCTGTAGACCATCACTGCAATGATTTATAGGGTTCGCTAGGCTTCAGACCCTCAACTTTAATGGTTTATACCGTCTGCTCACCTGTGGCCCATCACTGCAATGATTTATGGGGTTCGCTAGGCTTCAGGCCCTTACCTCCAATGCTTTATACCATCTGATCACATGTAGGCCAACACTGCAATGTTTTATTGGGTTCGCTAGGCTTCAGGCCCTCACCTCCAATGCTTTATACCATCTGCTCACCTGTAGGCTATCACTGCAATGTTTTATGGGGTTCTCTAGGCTTCAGGCCCTCACCTCCAATGCTTTTTAAGGTCTGCTCACCTGTAGCCTATCACTGCAATATTTTATGGGGTTCACTAGGCTTTAGGCCCTCACCTCTATTGGTTTATACCGTCTGCTCACCTGTAGCCCATCACTGCAATGATTTATGGGGTTTGCTAGGCTTCAGGCCCTGACCTCCAATGCTTTATACCATGTGATCACATGTAGGCCAACACTGCAATGTTTTATGGGGTTCGCTAGGCTTCAGGCTCTCACCTCCAATGCTTTATACCGTCTGCTCACCTGTAGGCCATCACTGCAATGTTTTATGGGGTTCGCTCACCTTCAGGCCCTCAACTATAATGTTTTAGATGGTAACCAGCACGCTCTTGCTCCAAATGTTTTTGAGGGTCACCAGTAGGCCATTAATGATAATTTTTCAAGGGTGTGTATGATGCCCTCCTTTATGTGTAATAAATGGTGTATTGGAGTGCCGTTTCCTTGTCATTTTTGCCAGCCCTTTCACTTAGTGTGCAGTGTACCTGAAAAATTGTAGCACCATGTGAATGAGGCCCTCCTTTATGTGATATACAGGCTGTATCGGAGTGCTTCTTCCTTGTAATTTTTGGCAGCATTTCCACTGTATATACGATTGAATATCCAGGAAAGAACGTTTCCTAACAATTTTACCTCTAAAAATGTCTGTTTTTTTTTTTAGGGGGCGGGATTTTGGGTGTGATTTTGTCGCTATGTAAAAGTGGCGGACAACTGGGACAATATGGTTCCCAGCTGGGACATTGGAGTCCAAGATGCACCCAGACATGGTCCACATGCTGTTTTAGATCAATTTTGGTGGTGTTTCTGTCACTTTCTGACGTTTTCCAATGGACCAGGCACCCTCCCCTCATCCGAGCAGGGGGTGCCTGGTTGTCTCCCATTGACTTCCATAATACTCGGGTGCGCGGTCGAGTGCACGAATATCGCTATGTGTTCGGACCAAGTACCCGAACACCCGAACACTTTGGTGCTCGCTCATCACTAGTAGACTCTCTTTACACTTTTGGTCACTGTGACCTGTTTGTGACAGCTCATATCACTTGGAATTAATAGGGGTCAGTTCAGACATTTGGCCAGGATTTGATGTCACGGAACTTAATATAATAAAGATGAGAAAAGAGCAGCTATTTGTGTGATTATTTTAAATCTCATATGAAATGGTATGAAATAATCTAATATTAATTATAGGATCTTGCTTGGAGCTTCAACCAAAGGAGCACAGCTACTGTACTTCTAAAGCCTTGACTGAAGATTGCTGCTTTATCTACTTGGGGTAGCCGTTCTCTTCAATTGGGAAGTAAGCATAGATTGGTGCGGAATGAAGAGTACAACCACTTTATGTACACAATGTCATATCTACCCTTAGTGTATAATATACATATGGAGAAGGTGATCATTTACAACAACTATGGAGCAGCAGGATGTGGCAAAACTGGACAACAGCCCTTTCTTCTCCATGGGCCCTGTCGGAGTTGCCTGTGTTCTCTCTATGGAATGTAAATTTCTCCATACCACTACATGTAAATAGCATTGTTAGGCTACATTTTTGCTGTTTTTCACTACATTTGTTCTAGATTGGCCAAATATTATTTTAACATCTATAAAAAAATATTTTAAAGTCCACACTCACAGGGAGCAATTTACTAATTCTGAGTTAACTTGAGTAACTCAAAGTGTCACTGTCATTGCATTGCCTTGTTGACCTAGTTATGATGTAAATGCACCAAAAAGTATACTTCACTGTTTTGTATCACTGAGGGGGCATGGCTTAATGGTAAAGGGTGTGGCTTAGGATGCAACAATGTGTGCCAAAATTTTGGAGGAAAGAAATTTGAAGCCAACCAAATTATTAACCATAATTTTATTTTTATTTTAGTAATGTATAAGGGCAGTGATACTGACCATTTTTGTAATGTACATTACTTACTAAAATTGTATATTTCTATTAGAAAAATAGCTATAAAGTGGCCCATTTTGAGCCTAACACTAACAGCAGGACCACCACCACCACCACACTTCTTACACAACCCTTTTAAGTCACAAAGAGAAATTCTGTGTAAAACATAAATAAATGTAAATAATGATTTGCAAATCTCACAACCCATATTTTAATGAAATATGGTTCTATGAGATCTGCAAATTATTGTATTCTGTTTTCATTTCAATTTCACACAGCATCCCAACTTTTTTGGAATTTGGGTTTTAGATAAAATACCTACAGATTTTATCGACGCCACATAACCAACAGGAAATAAATGAATAAAACAGACAAACATGTACAGCTGTGAGCACCACACATCCCTTATCTTGTCCAGCAAGATTAACAGCTCTCTATGGACCTGGATCTCATCACAGAGCGTTTATTCAGTGAGTACAGGATATGTTGCAGGAAGGGACATGGAGGGGGGATGTAGCTGACTGGAGATACATGACTGACGTCACCCAGCCATGGTCTATCACTGTCCCCACTGGAAGCCTACTTCTGGTCAATGAAAGTGGGAGATCTTTGTGTGAGAGCAGGGAAAGTTCAGCAGGGCCAAATTGAAAGCTTTGGGGATTGAATTATCAGGAGATGCTATGTGGATTTCTTCACTTCCATAGAAATTCCGCTCTCCTCCCCTCTGTGTTACTCTGAGATCACCAAAGACTTGAGCAGTCAGAAAAGTTAAAGATTAGTGATGAGAGGCATAGGCAATATTCTTTTTTGCGAGATTTAGCAAATTTTTCGCATAATATTGACAATAAATTAGCAAATTCTAGAATTCGTGATCTCCAGTCATTATTTTTGCAAATCAGCACTAATGATGCACATCTCTTTTTTGCGCAATACGTGCAACTTCACATTTTATCAGGTCTGAGTAGATATTTTTGATTGGTGCACTAAGTATTGTTGTGATCACAGCACTATCTGTAGTGTGTATGTATGGACAGCAGAGAAACAGTAATTCCTATCACACTACCTAACACCCTGCACTGGAACCTATCAGCTACACTATATCACTATCTAACCTACACTGACTATCTCCCACTAACTATATGTATTATATATATGAGCTAACTAACTTATTAACTATCTAATGTCATTAAAAAAGGATACAGATGAGTCTGCAAAGCACAGAGCACAGCAATGACACTGCTGTCTCTTTTAGAACTGCAAAGAACAGCAGAAAATGGCTGCTGGGGAGTTTCTTATATAGTAAAGGGGCAGGTCAACTTTCCTATTGGTTGCTAGGGATGCTACTAAGCTCTGACAAAGATATTGCAGCCTTCTCATTGGTCCACAAGCAAGAAGCAGAGGTACTGATGAAAAACTTTTGAAATTCAGTACTAGCAAGAGAAACAGGTCAGTGACAGAAATATGAGGATGGAGGATACCATGAATCCAACCGGGTCTCCAGATAATGGGCTTGCCCTCAATGCTTTGCAGTCAGCCTGACAGCCAATCAAAAGGGGGATACTTACTTGGCTATTATACTGCTAGCTGAAAAGCATAGATGCCATTGTGAGCTCAGATTCTGACATGATAGGATGTTTTTGACACCAAAGCCAGCCATTGTATGGTCTTGCAGGGACAGTGTAGGGATTATGAACAAGATATATTAAGTTAGGTAGCTTGAATTACTAGGTAGAAAGTCAGGTTTTATCAGTAGGGAGAGCATAGGGTTGTTTAGTGTACTGTGTGTCATTCTACTTACTTGGCAGACCTGGTTAGTTTACCAGGGTGATAGACTGAGTCTGCCCCTGGTTAGTTAGAGAGTCTTAGCTGAGCAGAGCATGAAGCAACATTTACATGTATGAGCTCCTGCAAACTGGGCAGAGAGAAAAACCTCCTCTAGGAGACTCCACTCCTGAGACTAAAAAGCAGCCAGAGAGCTAACTGAGAGAAAACCCCTGAGGGAAAGAGAACAGACAACTATAGAAGGTCTAGAAGTACCTATAAAAAATTGCCAGACCGTTTAAAATCTATATGAATTTTATTGAAATAAATAAATTCATAAGTTAAAAACAAGTACAGGGAAAAGGCGACATTCACCAGGGGTGGCACCCCGAGACGAAGGTTCGCCGAAACGCGCGTCGGGGTAGGCGCCATCCTGGAGGAGACATATTATGGGTAACTGATTCCTGTCCTGCATATATCTAGTCATTGTCACTTATTGCACTTGCACCTTATCTTTGTTTCCTATCTTCTGTGGACAGATAGGAACTGTTTCCATTGTGTTCTTTTCTGGTGGATATCGCCTTTTCCCTTCACTTAAACTTGTTTTTAACTTATGAATTTATTTATTTATGAATAAAATTAATATCGATTACAAGCGGTCTGGCAATTTTTTATAGGTACTTATATGATGCTTTTGCCATAGGCTTACACTCATTTGAGTAACACATGATTAGTCAGCATGAGATTTTTTTCCTCTCCTTTACTATCATAAATAAGCTGAGTTCCTTTTTGTTTTTTTATAGAAGGTATAGAACTACCAAGACCATGCACTGGATTCAGGCAGTAAGGTACCACTTGTTTATGGCATAAAGACTTTACTGCTTGCAGAAAGGGTTAATTGCCTCTGGCACCTGCCACACTTTGAGATGGACTGGCCACCCAGATCAAAGATCTGCACCATGCCGTCGGAACTGCAGTATTGATTGAGAGCCTTGCACACCCGTGGTCACTTGGAAAGATTACTAGCACCTGTGGAAAAACAGTCAGGGACTACTACTACCATCATTGCCACTGTCCATACACAGCAATTGGGGAAAAGTAAGCTCTGTGATATACCTCAAGACTGTACCAATTGCTGCTATTTGTATGGAAACTCTCTTCATCTGCTCAATAAAGAGACATTTTTTTATTCTAATTAAACTGGGCCTGGTTACTGCCCCCATCATCCATCAACCCCTGCTTTTGTACTTGCACCCTTCCTGCCAACTTTTGCACATCAAGGCCACCCCAACCACTGCCATTCCACATGAAGGGAACCCCAACTACCACCACAAGGATTGTGTGTACTACTTTGATAAATTTGGTGAATTTTTCAGAATTTTTGCTGTGTTTGGTAAATGATGCATCTAACAAAAGCAGAATCTTCCTAAGTTTTTGAGTTCTATGTTCCTTCCTCTCCTTACAACGTTGCTTACAGATTGTAATAACATTTCTTTTGTTCATAATGTTGTGGAAATGCACACTTTCTGCCCAATTCCCGTCTGTACTTTCTTCATCTCCTGTTGTGGGGTTATATAAATATGTTATACAATTACCCAACGGTACATATTAACTAACATCAGCTACTTCCATTAAGACTCCCACAAAATAAATGGCATAGCTCTGCTTAACTAAACCACACAGTATCCCAACTACAGTGTTTGGAAGGATTAAGTGATTTTGTCTGAGCCACAAATTGAAAATTGATTCTTACTCTGTGGTGAATTTCCATCACATGAGATACAAGTACTGTACATCTAGACTGAAGAGCTTTTGATGACGGAGCGGGATTTTATATTCTATCCATCCGGAATCATTGCCTGAATTATACTTAATAGGCATAGCACAAACACTTGGCATGCAGATAGATAGCTCCACTTTATACTTTATTATGCTTTATAGTGTCTAGTAATCCAGAACAAAGGATGACTTCATAGCCAGTTACAGTAAGTCATTTCAACTTTCCTATAGTGAGGTAAAGGAAGAAGTGGGATGAATGAGGATTTCTATTGCCAGATTAGAAATGATTATCTATCCATGACAAATGCCTTTCACAAGGAGCATATTCAGGCATAGACTGGATTCCATTACACTGTGAACTTCTGCCCCGAATTCACGACAAATGATTAATAAGAGACCATTCTTTAATTCAAGAATCGGTTCAGCAATAGTAATAGAGTAAATGCTTCTAATTAAATCACCATGGAAAAGAACTTAAATCTAGCAAATGTAATGAGGAAAGCAGTTTTAGGCTCTGATACATTGCTGTGCATACATCCGAGGCAACAGATCACCACTATAAGTCAGGTTCATACACTAGTACTATTATGCTTCTATTTAAAGAACAGTCGGGGGGAATTAGCCCCAGATGTTCATCTCCTTTCCACAGTAACTTGTGGTGTGTTTCCATTCTAGAAAAAATGTGAATAAAACAAATATAACTTGGCCTTCGATGATCCTTATGGAGAGGGAATTCGGACAATTATTATTAACTAATGCTCCTATTATTCTCTGAACTGGATACATATATTTTCCTAAAATGCTGATGCAGATTTATTCTAGCTCATCCCAAAGGAGTGTAATGGATAGTGTGTGGCTAGTCAAGTTCTTCCACACCAAACTCACCCAACCATATCTTTATGGACCTTGCCTTGTCCACTGGGGCATCGTCAGGCTGAAACATAAGGCCTTCCCCAAACAGTTACCACAAAATTAGAAGGATACAATTCTACATAATATCTTGGTACATTGAAGCATTAAAAGTTATTTTTTATTGATGACCTAGTGAGCAGTTGTAATTACAAGAAGCCAAGTGTATAGGAATGAGCCATCATTGAAATGAATGGCACTGCTTAGGTTTAATTACACCTACTCACCACAGCTGTTGTGTTGGTGGGCAGGTAAACAATGAAGAAAGGGCATCGCTAGCATGGCGTGTGCCTTCTTTTCAACCAGCTGATCGGTGGCATTTGTATTCAGCAATCTGTAACTCTGATATTCCCAATTAAAATCCAGTGTGATAAACTGCCTTCAGAAGTCACCTAATTAGTAAATAGAGTCCACCTGTGTGTAATTTATTCTCAGCATAACTACAGCTGTTCTGTGAACGCCTCAGAGGTTTGTCAAAGAACATTAATGATCAAACAGCATCATGAAAACCATGGACCATACCAGACAGGTCAGGGATAACGTTGTGGAGAAGTGTAAAGCAGCATTAGATTATAAAAAATATCCCAAGCTCTGAGCATCTCACGGAGCACTGATTAATCCATCATCCAAAAATGGAGTATTGCACAGCTATGCCGTCCATCTAAACTCACAGCCCAGGCAAGGAGAGTACAAATCAGAGAAGCAGTCAAGAGGCCTATGGCCACTTTGGAGGAATATGCAAAATAAATGTGGAGCCCCAGAATTGGGTCTACAATACAATGAAAGCCAGATATCCCTCAAAGGAAGGAAAACGGAGCAAAGAGGGATATCTGGCTTTCATTGTGTTGTAGGCCCATCTGGGGCTCCACATTTATTTTGCATATTACTGTTTCCCAGGAAACTTTGCACTTTGGATTGCTGTGTTGAGACTCTTAACTGAGGCTCCGCGGTGTTTTTGTGGCTGGTCTCCCTGAGATCAGCTATTGTTTTACTTTGGAGAAATGGCAGAGATCCATAGCTCTGGTGAGGAATTTGTCCACAGGACAACTTTTACTTGTGTACTCCACAAATCTCGCCTTTACGGAAGAATGGCAAGAGGAACCCATTTTTGAAAGCAAGCCACAAGAAATCCTGTTTGCAGTTTGCCACAAGCCACGCTTCTGGGCACATACACATAACAGCAAACATGTGGAAGAAGGTACTCAGGTCAGATGAGACCAAAGTTGAACTTTTTTGCCCTAAATGAAAAATGTGATGTGTGGAGGAAAACTAACAGTGCACAACACGCCATCCCCACTGTAAAATATAGTGGTGGCAGCATCATGGAAGTACCCTGTACATTAAGGAGGGGTACGCATGGCCATACTGGCAGGGAGCTGCCCTTTAGTTGACCTCTGTGTCTGGGGGAGTGATTTTTCTCCTCAGGGAACAGGGGTTGATTGACAGGCCAGGTTTTGGAGGAAACAAATTTCCCGCTCTTTGTGGGGATCACTGGGGTAGAGAATTCTGCCCGGTGATCTTGGCAGTGATTGGCCAGGTCAATGTCCTATTGCATTGCTAGGGTCTGGGTTATGTTTACCTGGACCCTAGTAACAAGCCTGGATTGGTGGAGAATGCGGTAAGGGGGTTATAAATTTGCCGAGCTCCTTGGGCGGGTTTCCTTTTCATCTATACCTACCCAAGGAGCCGGTTCTGCGTACCCCGTCCGCCCTCCCTATTTTGTTGACAGTTGTTTGTTAAGTTTGGGGGATTAATGGATAAGTCATTCTGTATGGAATGGACTTTTAGTTGTATGATTGTACAATTTTATGGTTTGTGAGCCCGAGTTTAGGACTGGCTCAGTGTTATTGGTAATAGCTTAGGCCTTTTTACCTCCACTCTCTAGTCCGTGTCTTTGTTTATTAAAGTTTTGTTTGTGTTATTCTGGTAGAGAGTTAGATGCCATGTATGGCCATGCAGTAGGGATGATTTTTTTCAGCAGGGACAGGGAAGCTGATCAGAGTTAATTGGAAGAACGATGGAGTTAAATACAGGGCAATCCTGAAGAAAAAAAACTGTAGAGGCTGCAAAAGACTTGAAACTGGGGCAGAGGTTCACCTTCCAGCAGGACAAGAACTCTAAACATACAGCCAGAGCTTCAATGGAATGTTTTAGATCAAAGCATATTCATGTGTTAGAATGGCCCACTAATAGTCCAGACCTAAATCCCATTGAGAATCTATGGCAACACTTGAAAATTGCTGTTCACAGACGCTCTCCATCCAATCTGACTGAGCTTGAGCTATTTTGCAAAGAAGAATGGGCACAAATTTCAGCCTGTAGATATGCAGACCTGCTAGAGACATACCCAAAAAGATTGAAGCTGTAATTTGAGCGAAAGGTTGTCCTACAAAGTATTGACTCAGGGAGACTGAATACAAATGCTTTCCAATTTTTTATTTATTAAAAATTTTGAAAATCATGTATCATTTTATTTTCACCTCACACATGCTTGCTACTTTGTGTTGGTCTATCACATAAAATCCCAATAAAATGCATTTAAATTTGTGGGTGTAAATTGAAAAAATGTGGAAAAGTTCAAGGAGTATGAATACTTTTTCAAGGCAATATATAGTTTTGTGGAAAAACATTTTATTAATTTAAATTCCAGCTCATTCTGGGCTTTGAAGTCAAGGAGGCGGTCCTGTCAGTGATTTACAGATTTTCCTCTATGACTGTGTACACAGAGAGAGCTGTCAATCACTGATCGGACCGCCTCCTGGACTTCAAAGCCCTGAATGAGCAGGGTTTTAAATGCTTAATAAGTTGTACTGATTTTTATATCAAACTGCTCAGCTTTTCATGATCTATAACCTCAGACATGTTTCATGTGACAGGTTCCCTTTCATAGGCTGCTGATGGCTATCAATCAGCAATGGGGGGCAGTGGGAACCCAACAGTCATATGATGGCATCGTGGTAGTTAAAAAATTATACATTTCTTCAACGCTTCTGGGGACACACATATAAAGGATAGAAAGCTGAAATCAGCATGTCTGTCAACATCTAACACCGTTCTCAGAGTAGGCAGCATAACAGTGGTGACAGATTCCCTTACAACTCTGATCATTGATGTAGAAGGTAAAACAAGCCATACACATACTTCTCTATAAATATGCACATTCAGCTTAGTTGTGCATGCATGTTTATTACTAGGGACATAGTTAAAGGCTCATGGGCCTTGGTGCAAGAGTTTAGCTTGGGCTCCCCTATCCCAATACCCCTTCACACCTCCTTCATCCTTCAACATCCAACTTCATCCTTCAACACACCTTGTAGGTTCCAGCTTCACTCACACTATAAGCCACCCCCTGTGTCATTCTGCAGACAGGCTCCGTGCTCTGCTGGCAGCTTATCTGCATCTCTGGAATCACTTCCACACTGATTGTCCTAAGCAAGGCTGGTCTGGAAGTGCCGATTCGACCATCACGTTCCCTGTAGCCCTTCCCATCAATTCTAGGCAGCCGGTGCCGCGTGCTGCATGTATAGTGTAGGGATAGCGCTGTCTGGGAGCAAGAATTCAATAGTGTAGTCGCAGTCAGTCCGTCAGTGCTTTGTTGCAATCCCACCAACAGTGATCATTGGTGTTTAGTGCCCCCAATATTAAAAATGCATCCATTGTACCCATACTAGTAAAAGTACCCCCTTATCATGTGTGGCGGTGGAAAAAATTCTACCTTAAAAGGGTTTTCTAAGATTTCATCACTGATGTCCTATCCTAAGTCATCAGTATCTGATCAGAGGGGATTAGACATCCAGTACCCCTGCAGATCAGTTCTTTGAGAATGCTTCGGGGCTCCTATAAGCATTGCTACCTTCTCAAAGCTTACCAAGCACAGCGCCGTACATAGTATAGGGGTTATGCTTGGTATCGAAGCTCAGCCTCATTTACTTTAATGGGACTGAGCTGCTCCTAGGCCACATGACAGATGAATGTGTCGTCACTGGCCTAGGAAAAGCTGAGAGAAGGCTGCAGCGCTCACTGGACCACCACTGCCCTCTCAAACAGCTGATCACCAGGACTCCTGGGTGTCCTGAGGATAGGTAATTAGTATACAACTCCCCAAAAACCCCTTTAAAATATGTGCCAGTAAAAAAAATGGCCTCTTCTGTGTGCCAGTACAAAAAACGCCCCCTTCTGTTTGCCAGTACAAAAAATATGCCCTTTTGGTGCCCGCAATGTCCCCATAGTGTTCTCCATAAAGTGTGCCAGCACAAAAATATTCTCCCTTATGTGTGTGTATTTATTGTCTCCAGTAGAAACATAGTGCCAAATAAAAAATAATAAACTCAAATACTTACCTCCATGCAGCTGTCAGCGATGTGGTGCAGGCCTATTCTGGCCTGTTTCCTAAGCTGGTACTTTGCCCGGATCAACTCATCGCACCATATGTGCCAGCCTCTGATAGACTACAGGCACAAGGCCTGAAGCCTATCAAAGGGAAAGGTGGAAAAGGGAGACATCGCTCTGCAGCATTCAACTGTACAGTTGTATATAGAGAGATGAGCGCTTCCACAATGGATGCGCTCATTTCCCACAGCCTTGCGGCCACCCCACTTAACTCTGGGTCCCAACGCCTGAGGCAATCGTCTCATCTCGCTTAATTGGCGGTGCACCCTGCCCTGTGGGACCCCCCAGTTTAGTGGCCTACTTACCATTGCAACCGATGTGACCCCCTATGGTTATGCAACTAGAGGAGAGTCAGTAAACCACCATATACATTAGATTATCAGATGATCCAGATGACAATGGCATATTTAGCCAAGTTATATATAATGGGTATGATCAATTTTACAACAGAACAGGTATTGAAATTCATGCAAAATAAACTACTGTACCATTGCAATTCCACTAGACCTTGAAATACTGACATTGTACATCCCAAAAATTTTCAACGCCACAGCATTGGATACAAATCTAATAAAGATATTTTTCAATATAAAACATTTATCCTAATAGGGGAGTGGCTACAGCTCTGAATAGAAAAAACGCTGGACTCATTGTGGAGAGAAAAACAACTATATACCGTATGTTTTGCCCTATAAGACGCACCGGCCGATAAGACGCACCTAGGTTTTAGAGCAGGACAATAAGAGAAAAATATTTTTAATTACACCTCAGGTCAGACAACCAATCAGACTCCAATGTTAATCAGACCTCAGCTGACAGCCCCAATCAGACCCCTAATGTTAATAAGACCCCAATAAGTCCTCAGATTAGACCCCCAATCAGACATCAGCTCAGACCCCAATGTAAATGACCCCCAATAAGACCTCGGATAAGAGCCTTGCTATGCCATGCTTTTCATCAGCCTCCAAGCCTCTCATCAGCCCCCATATCAGTCCTTATGCCTCTTATCAGCCGCCATTATCAGCCTTATGCCTCTCATCAGCCCCCATTATCAGCCATTATGCCTCTCATCACTCCCATTATCAGCCATTATGCCTCTCATCAGCCCCCATTATCAGCCTTATGCCTCTCATCAGCCCCCATTATCAGCCATTATGCCTCTCATCACTCCCATTATCAGCCGTATGCCTCTCATCAGCCCCCATTATCAGCCATTATGCCTCTCATCACTCCCATTATCAGCCCTTATGCCTCTTATCAGCCCCATATCAGCCCTTATGCCTGCCTATCACCAGTCCCCATTATCAGCCTTTATGCCTCTTATCAGCCCCCATTTTCAGCCATTATGCCTCTTATCAGCCCCCATTATCAGCCATTATGCCTCTCATCAGCCCCCATTATCAGCCTTATGCCTCTCATCAGCCCCCATTATCAGCCATTATGCCTCTCATCACTCCCATTATCAGCCTTATGCCTCTCATCAGCCCCCATTATCAGCCATTATGCCTCTCATCACTCCCATTATCAGCCCTTGTGCCTCTTATCAGCCCCCATATCAGCCCTTATGCCTGCCTATCATCAGTCCTCCATTATCAGCCTTTATGCCTCTTATCAGCCCCCATTATCAGCCATTATGCCTCTCATCACCCCCATTATCAGCCCTTATGCCTCTTATCAGCACCCATATCAGCCCTTATGCCTGCCTATCATCAGTCCCCATTATCAGCCATTATGCCCCTCATCACCCCCATTGCCTCTCCTCAGCCCCATTATCAGCCCTTATGCCTCTTATCAGCCCCCATTATCAGCCATTATGCCTCTTATCACCCCCATTGCTTTAGATCAGCCCCAAGCAGCCTTATGCTTTATAAAATATAAAAAACACTTACCTCTTCTGCTCCTGGAAGCCGCCGCTGCTCACAGCCCGCGATCTTCTTCCTCCTGCTGTCGGCTATGCTGTGAACTAGCACGCACAGCGTGAGGTCACAGAGCGCCCTCACACCGCGCGCAGCCACTGCACAGCTGACAGCAGAAGACCAGGAAGCGGTGAGTACAAAGCCTTCACCGCTTCCTGGTCCTCTGGTACTAATGAGCGCTTCCAAGACGCAGGGGCATTTTCCCCCACTTTTTGTTTTTTTTGGGGGGGAATGCATCTTATGGGGCGAATCCCTAGATTGCTCCTATTAGTGGATGGCCCACCACGCAGGAACCTTTCCCTGCTGGTTTCTCTTGTATATATAAAATGTATTGTCTGCATATTTAGCTGTGTCCTGCAGACCTGCTGTACACCTTGATTATTAAAGTATTTTAACACTGGTGGGGCTTGTGAAAAGAACGGGGGTGTTCATCCTCAAAAGGGCAGTCTGCTCTGTCCCAGTGGATCCTGATCGCCGAAAGTAAATTTACGTCAGCAGCCGGTATTTAAAAAATGGCGCCCGCTGGAGCGCTCAGTGGGCTCCATGGCCGCCGGGTGTCTGCTGTTTTAAAGAGCAGACAACTGGCACTATTGTCCGGTTATGGAATTTTAACCCTTCAGATGCCGTGGTCATCCGGGTGTGGATAGGGGGAGCCGGAGAGTGTATGCCTCTGTGATGGAACCAGAGATCAGTGATGGGTAGTTGATGAATGATCAGTGCAAAATGAACTGATCTTCTAAGTGAACTAAATCATTTAGTTCACCTTCCCGACAAAGATTAGTTCAGGGATGATTCAGCAGCTCCAGCAGGATCACTGTCACTACCACTTGCTTTATAGTTCCTACTGCTAGAAAAGTAGGAGAATACATAAAGACCAGCAAATACAAATGAAATAAAACAAAGTTTCTCTGACATTACACTGCTTATACTCAGCCCATGTGTGTGAGTAAAGCCTCATTCACACGTCAGTGTTTGATCAGTGATTACCATCAGTGACTGTGAGCCAAAGCCAGGATTGGAGCCTCCACAGACATGAGGGAAAGATCTGCACCTGTTCTGTGTTTAGAGCCGCATCTGGTTTTGGCTCACAATAACTGATGGAAATCACTGACTGAACACTGACTGTGTGAATGAGGCATAAGAGAGGGTGAGTGTACAGTGTGTGTAGGCTTATAAAACTCACCTGTTTTTGTGATAAAATCCCCATCTTGATAGTCCAGTCTTGCTGCTGTCCCTCCCCCAATCTGTTATAGGCACTGCTGCACTTTTTTTTTTTAGCTCTCGTGCATTCCCCATGATTCAGTAGATCTGCTTTACTATAAGGGGCGCTGCTGCGCTCAGTCTTTTGTATCTCGATGAACTAGACTGTCAGGATTCATTCTAGGAGTATGTTAGTTCAGTAAATCTTCTAGTTCAATTAGTTGACAAGTCACAGGATCCCTATCGGCCTCCTCAGGACATAGTGCTGGAGGACAGGCAGTAGGCTATACTGGAGTTCAATTCACTGCACCAAGTATCATCTGCCTGTTCTTATTCAGACTGCTGGATAATAATAAACATATCTGATCATTTTAACAAAACTGTAACTCACCCAAGAAGCTGTAAATCCTATGTGTAATAGACCAGATCTGTGCTTCTAATCACTTGTTAGTAGGATCACAGAGACATAATTAGTGTTGAGCGAAGCGAGCTTCAAATGCTACATCCAAAGTCGCTTTGTTCAAAACTTCGGAATAATACTGTATGGGGAGTGGGAAGTGGTCTCCGTACAGTATTAGAATGTATGGGCTCTGATGAGCCGCAGTAAGTTATTCGCGAAGTTGCGGAAGACTTAGTTGAATAACTTTGGTAGTTGATTTTTAAAGTGGAAAACCACTTTAAGGCCTCTTTCACACGAGCGCGTCCAGATTAGGTCCGGATGCGTTGCGGATGCGTTCAGTGAAAACTGTGCGATTTCGCAGGCAAAGCCATTCAGTTTTGCCTATGATTGCATTCCGTTGTTCTGTTTTTTCTATGCGGGGGCAATGCGTTTTCATGCGTTTTGATGCGTTTTTCACGCGTGTGATAAAAAAACTGAAGGTTTACAAACATCTCCTAGCAACCATCAGTGAAAAATGCATTGCACGCGCACTTGCTTGCGGATGCAATGCGTTTTTCACGCAGCCCCATTCACTTCTATGGGGCCAGAGCGTGAAAAACACAGAATATAGAACATGCTGCGATTTTCACGCAACGCAGAAGTGATGCGTGAAAAACAACGCTCGTGTACACAGACCCATAGAAATGAATGGGCCAGGATTCAGTGTGGGTGCTATGCGTTCATGTCACGCATTGCACCCGAGCAGAAAACTCGCTCATGTGAACGGGGCCTAAAACTTGAAACTGAACTCGGCTTCGGTTCCGAGCTACTAGTCCGCGCACTCCGTCGTCGGTGTCAGGTGACCGGAGGTGTGTGACGTCATCATAGACACACCTCTCAGTCATATGACCTCCGTCGTCATGAGGAAGTTTAAACAAACCAGGATCCCTCTGCGGCGTTAATCAGGAGCAGTATCTTAGAACATGGGCGCACCGGTCACACTCATACATCTGAGACATACAGCGACCCATACAGGAGTTCAGAATAGTCCTCCATACACCCGACTGCAACTTTTGAGCAATAATAGCAATATAATCTCAACATATCTGGACCACCAATCAGCACAATCAATTACGCGCACTGGGATTGGGACTCCCGATGTTTCCACCAGTTCCACCCGACCCCTTGCGCCCACATCCTACTGACAGAAGAGTGACCGGGGGTTAACCCTATCATCTCCTCCATCTCACCATCCATACCAGGACCATCTCGTGCGGGTTCAGGAAGTTATTTGGTCACATGTCCCTGGCGCAGACTCACATAAAGTTGATATACAAATAAAGTTCACACGTGCGCACCTCAGTCGCTAGACTATACCGCATCCCATAGCCGCCGAGGCAACCTGAACATTTACATTAAGACCACTTCTTTGGCGATCAATGACCAATGGAGTTCTCAGCCGGCATCCTGCTGTGTAATGGTGTTCTTATTTGTTCATAGATGCACTTCAAGGTAAAAGGAATAAAGACACATAAATAATTGTATTAGGCAACATTTGGGAGAGAAGGGTTCAATATTAAAACACGGCCAATAGAAAGCCGGGCAACAAGTCTTAGTTACATTACACATATATATGAAATGGATCAAAAGAAGGGGTCTAAAGCAAAATCCCTGTTCATACCTCTCGGCTCTAGGGTATCCAACTCATGGATCCATCTAAGTTCCTTTTGCTTCAACCTCTTTTCCCTATCTCCTCCTCTTCTTAGCGGGGGTACACTATCGATAATCCTATATCTCAACTGAGAGACATTATGACGGGCTTCCCAAAAATGTTTGGGGACTGGCAACTCAACCTCCTCTGTATATCTTGGATCCTGTTTCTTGGTAAACAATTTCCGGACAGAGTACTTATGCTGGTTAAACCTAATCCTCGTATATAGTGATATGAAGCGTGCTGGTATAACCGGGCTATCTCCTGTATATAATTATATATTTACGGCTGGTACAAGTTAGACATCTTCTTGTATATAGTGATATGAAGCGTGCTGGTATAACCTGGCTATCTCTTGTATATAATTATATATTTAAGGCTGGTATAAGTTATATATCTCCTTGTATACGACCTGGGAGTCCAAGATGCTTCCAGACATCGTCCCCATATTGTTCCCGAACCATTTCAGTGGTGTTTCCATCAATTTCTGTCCTTTTCCTGTGAACCAGACACCCTCCCCCTTTCAGAGCAGGGGGTGCCTGGTTTAATGCTCTGGTTCTCCCATTGACTTCCATTATACTCGGGTGCTCCGTAGAGCACCCAAGCATGCCGATGTGTTCGGCCTGAGCACCCGAGCACTTTGGTGATCGATCAAAACTAGTACTGAACATGATTTTAAATGTATATTAATAGAGAGATGAATTTTTGTAGGAAATTGTGTCCAGCATGTTGGCATGTTTGTAGGGGCATACTTCACGAGAAATATCAAATACAGCAGATGGTGTTGAGCTGCACTAAATATTTCAAAGAAAAATGACTACTAAAGATATGACCCAGTGTAAGAGTTTTGACCCTAATATCAATCCTTAGTAATGTTATAATATCCCTGGCTATATGCAAGGGAGGCGGGGGAAGGGCCATTTGTTGCTTCCCAGCCAATGGTTAGAGGACACTGCAGTAGAGTATTCTTCTCTTCAAATAGTTTTTTATTTTATGACATTAATAACAATGAGGTTCATTATTGTCCATACAGCCATAATGTTATCAAAGTCCTGCAGTAGAGTATTCTTTAATCAAATGAAATATCATTAACGGTTCCAAAGACCAATCCATCTTTTGATAATTCAATATGTATGTATGCAAACTGCATTTTCAATTATCTTCTCTGATGTTCATTCAGTTTATTTTAGAAAAAGAATTAAGATAAATTAGTAAAAACACATAACTCACAGAAAAAAGATGCACCACATGGATAAGCACCTGACAGCACTGGCTAATCCCTCACTCTGGTGTTAAAAGCTGAGAGATTCGCCAATATTTCCAATCAGGAACATATCGGAGCCCCTTTAAGCACCACTTCACAGTATCTCAGCATGACATGGGGTCCTACCACTAGACTACCTATGGTGTGTGAACAAGGTCTGAACAGGTATTAAGCAGCCTACAGCCCCCTCCCACTCACCACTTTTATTTTGTGTAGGATGTTTGTGTGGTGCTTGTGGTTCGCGCCGGTATCCTCCATTGTATGCAATTTTTGCTGGGGATGGCCGTTTGCTGCGAACCACATGCGGAGGAACTGCCCCCCCCAGTTAGAAACACGCCACAGTGTTTGGGGTTTGGAGCAGTCCCACCCATTTAGGCCACGTTTATTTCTGTGATTCTTGTTTTATATGTATTGAATGTGCCATTGCATATGGCTGGTAAACATTCTGTTGCACCTGGAAGCCGGTGTCACATGGTCTGTTGTAGGTGTAGCTTGCGGCCTCATTTGTTCCCCATTGCATTGTTGGTCCTGCAATGCAGGTGAGTGGGAGGGGGCTGTAGGCTGCTTAATACCTGTTCAGACCTTGTTCACACACCATAGATAGTCTAGTGGTAGGACCCCATGTCATGCTGAGATTCCGTGAAGTGGTGCTTAAAGGGGCTCCGATATGTTCCTGATTGGAAATATTGGCGAATCTCTCAGCTTTTAACACCAGAGTGAGGGATTAGCCAGTGTTGTCAGGTGCTTATCCATGTGGTGCATCTTTTTTCTGTGAGTTATGTGTTTATATATTTTCATCCGCATATGTTTTATTTTGTCTAGGATGTTTGTGTGGTGCTTGTGGTTCGCGCCGGTATCCTCCATTGTATGCAATTTTTGCTGGGCCGTTTGCTGCGAACCACATGCGGAGGAACTGCCCCCCCAGTTAGAAACACGCCACAGTGTTTGGGGTTTGGAGCAGTCCCATCCATTTAGGCCACGTTTATTTCTGTGATTCTTAAAGGATAACTGTCACATTTAGACCCTAATTTCAGTTTTCATATATGTAGTTACTAATATGATAATATTCCTGAATCAATAACTATTAGACTTACTTACCCCTTATTTAATAAGATTCAGCCCTTAGCAACCAGTCTGCATAAAACTGCAATTTCACTATTCTGTTAAGATGGCTGCCCTCAGCCCTGAGGCTAATCCATAGGACGCCTGCAGTGAAGTTAGTGAAGACCAGCTCTGTATAGGGAGGTCTTGCAGTGAAGTTCCCAGGTCTGGCTGAAGCCTGTAGTCCTTCTACAAGCTCTCCTCTTATCAGATAAGGCTGTCATTTATACACTGGGCTCTACATTGTCCTTGACTGCTAAGGGAGTGTCTGCCAAGCACAGGCATGTGGAGAAGTTCACACACACAGCCCAGCACTGTTATCTCCTGTCAGGAAGAACCAGGCTTTTTATACATTCCCTTACAATGTTGACTCATGTGGTAGACGGAAGGAGCATAGCAACCTGAGTTTATCTCAGGTAACAATAGCCAATACTGGGGACTTTTAGGTGGCTTTTGGGGGTTATTTATTTAAGAATCAGAAATTAAAACAGGGCCAACAAGGTAATATTAATCACCAGAATCCAATAGTAAAAAAAAAAAATATTTGACAGTTATACTTTAACCAGTTCCCGACCGCCGTACGCAGGATTGCGTCCTGCGGGCGGCCGGGATCTTCTGTTTGGACGCGCCGGGGCGTCATCTCGCGAGACGCGAGAGTTCGCTGAGGGGCATAATGAGTTCATGAAAAATTAAACTTTTTGTCAAAAGTTAGCGGAAAGGGAGACTTTGTGAGAAAAAACAATAAAAAATCAATTTCCACTAACTTGTGCCAAAAAAAAAAATATTCTATGAACTCGCCATGCCCCTCATGGAATACCTTGGGGTGTCTTCTTTCAAAAATGGGGTCACACGTGGGGTATTTCTACTGCCCTGGCATTTTAGGGGCCCTAAAGCGTGAGAAGAAAAATGCGTAAAAATGCCCTCCTAAAAGGTACTCATTGGAATTTGGGCCCCTTTGCGCATCTTGCCTGCAAAAAGTGTCACTCATGTGGTATCGCCGTACTCAGGAGAAGTAGGGCAATGTGTTTTGGGGTGTATTTTTACATATACCCATGCTGGGTGAGAGAAATATCTCTGTATATTGACAACTTTGAATAAAAAAATGTAAAAGTTGTCATTTACAGAGATATTTCTCACTAAGCATGGTATATATAAAAATACACCCCAAACTCATTGCCCCACTTCTCCTGAGTACGGCGATACCACATGAGTGACACTTTGCAGCCAAATGCAAAGGGGCCCTAAAACCAATGAGTACCTTTAGAATTTCACAGGCCATTTTTATGCATTTGGATTCTCACACTTTAGGGGCCCTAAAATGCCAGGTGAGTATAAATACCCCACATGTGACCCCATTTTGGAAAGAAGACACCCCAAGGTATTCCGTGAGGGGCATGGTGAGTCCACAGAATTTTTATTTTTGGCACAAGTCAGCGGAAATTGTTTTTTTTTTTTTTTAAATTTTGTTTTTACAAAGTCTCATATTCCACTAACTTGTGACAAAATAAAATTTTGCATGAACTCACCATACCCCTCACAGAATACCTTGGGGTGTCTTCTTTCCAAAATGGGGTCACATGTGGGGTATTTATACTGTCCTGGCATTTTAGGGGCCCCTAAAGGGTGAGAAGAAGTCTGGAATCCAAATGCGTAAAAATGCCCTGTGAAATCCTAAAGGTACTCTTTGGTTTTAGGGCCCCTTTGCGCACCCAGGCTGCAAAAAGTGGCACACATGTGGTATCGCCGTACTCAGGAGAAGTAGGGCAATGTGTTTTGGGGTGTATTTTTATATATACCCATACTTTGTGTGAAAAATATCTCTGTAAACGACAACTTTTAAAATTTTTTATACAAAGTTGACAATTTACAGAGATATTTCTCTCACCCAACATGGGTATATGTAAAATACACCCCAAACACATTGCCCTACTTCTCCTGAGTACGGCGATACCACATAAGTGCCGCTTTTTGCAGCCTGAGTGCAAAGAGCCCAAATTCCAACGAGTACCTTTAGGTTTACATGCGACTCACAATTAGCCCGCCCAAAATGCCAGAACAGTAAACACACCCCACAAATGACTCCATTTCGGAAAGTAGACACCCCAAGGTATTCACTGAGGGGCATAGTGAGTCCGTCTGAGATTTTTTTTTTTGCCAGAAGTTATCAGAAATTGAAACTTTTTTTTTTTTTTTCTCAGAAAGTGTCAATTTCCGCTAACTTGTGAAAAAAATGAAATGATACATGAACTCACCAAGCCCCTCCGCGAATACTTTGGGGTGTCTTCTTTCTAAAATGGTGTAATTTGGGGATATTTATACTATCCTGGCATTCTAGCACCTGAAGAAACATGACAGGCGCTCAGAAAGTCAGAGCTGCTTCAAAATGCCGAAATTCACTTTTTGCACCATAGTTTGTAAACGCTATAACTTTTACCCAAACCAATAAATATACACTTATTGGATTTTTTTATCAAAGACATGTAGAACAATAAATTTAGAGAAAAATTTATATAGAAATGTAGTTTTTTTTGAAAAATTTTACAACAGAAAGTGAAAAATGTCATTTTTTTGCAAAAATTTCGGTAATTTTTGATTAATAGCAAAAAAAGTAAAAATGTCAGCAGCAATGAAATACCACCAAATGAAAGCTCTATTAGTGAGAAGAAAAGGAGGTAAAATTCATTTGGGTGGTAAGTTGTATGACGGAGCAATAAACGGTGAAAGTAGTGTAGTGCGGAATTGTAAAAAGTGGCCTGGTCATTAAGGGTGTTTAAGCTAGGGGGGCTGAAGCGGTTAAATTAGTAAAAACAACCACAAATATTTGCTTGGCCCAAAAACACACATAAAATCATCCTTGTGTGTTTCTACTTCTTACACCACGTTTTGAAATCTAGACTCAGATCTAGACACTAAATTTTGTCTTCTGGCCCTAGTTTATGCTTTAGCATCTAGTTTCCTAATAGATACATGTTGGAGTGGGATTACAGGGAATCTGTTCCTTTTTTTTTTGAACAATATAAAATATAAATAACATTTGCAGATACCCCCAGGTCTGAGTGCTCTGTAGACATCATGCCTTTTGATCATGTTTGTCGTATAGGCTGGAGTAATCTTCAGGTGTGCGCCAAACACAAAGCCCCAGTGTATGCAACTATTTGCCAAACAGTTGGAAATTTTGCCCAAAGGCTTCCGCCTCCCATGTCAAAGATATGGGTACATTCATGGGATGAATCTGTACTCAAAAGTTGACTACATTGGGTGTTTCTATGGATATATTTTGCATATGAGCCAGAAGCATAACTATGTGTATATTCCAAGGTAATCACTAGATAAGATGGTAAGTCTTTGAAACAATTCTGCTTTTCACTGACAGCCAGGACAGCACTATAGTCGAATGGCCAATATGTTTGGAAAATATGTATCCTTTGTAGATTGCTACTCTGCCTTGCACAACTCCTCTTCATTCCCTGGCGGATATCCAACAATTAAGTATGTGCAAAAGTAGTATTTTCCACAGTTTTTGTTTTATCTTTATTTGGAGGGGGTGCACCCAGTTGCGATAGGCCCTGTGATTCTAGGTATGTGCTCCTGTACTCAAAATAATTAGATGAATGTCTTGAATTGATACGTTTAAGCACCACACCATGCAGTTTTAAATAATTTGAAATGTATTGATTTGTAGGTTGGTCTGACCTCCTCCTTGCTTACTTTCCCAGCATGTCCACACCCCTTCAAATTGATGCAAACAAGACTAATAGTAGATATCTGAAAGTCCGGAGGCAGGGAAGGCTATCTGATGAGATGTGCAACACCATAAATCTATAAATCTACATTCTGATGAGGTTCTTCACTAGCCTGTTATATGCTGGTTTATTTTGCTCTATAATTATTGTTAACTTCAGCAATCAATGTAATTTTGTGCACAACTAAAAGAATATGTAAAAATTACATTAGTAATCAGCGCAAGGATTTGTGACATTATAAAACTAGACTTCACAAAATAGAGAAAACCACAGCGGCACTCACCATCAATCTTGAATTGCAGTGGCAAAACTAGACTGTATAATGACTATGAAACCGCATTGCTCATGCTTTCATGTAACAAATATAAAATACAATTGTACTGAAAAAGAACAAGGTATTTATGTTTAATGGGGTTTCCCAGGCCCCTTTTAATTAAGACCTATCCTCAGGATAGTTCATCAATATTGCTGGAGGCTGAAGAGATCAGCTATTCGATGGAGTTGCCAAATGTCAGACCCCCACCATTTGGATATTAATTGCCTAAATTGTACCCCCCCCCCCACACACACACACACACATGGCATCCAGTGAAAAATAGAGCATTTGTAGGAAAGGTCAAGATGGACCCTGCATTCAAGTGACAAGATGGAAGGGCCTCCTGTTTGTAGCCCCAACCACACAACTTTCTATGACCCCTAAACCAATTTCACACCTGTAGGGCTCATGCACACAAACGTATATTCTTTCTGTGTCCTTTGTTTTGAAGACCGTATATGGAACCATTTATTTCAACAGGTCCGCAAAAAAAACAGAAGTTACTCCGTGTGCATTCTGTTTTCATATGTCCGTATTTCCGTTCCGCAAAAAATAGAACATGTCCTATTATTGTCCATATTAATGACAAGGATAGGACTGTTACATCAGGGGCCAGTGGTTCGATTCCGCAAAATACAGAATGTGCACGGACATCATCCGTATTTTTGCAGATCCGTTTTTTTGCAAACCGCAAAATACATACGGTCGTGTGCATGAGCCCTTACTTGCAAACAATTGAGTTCTTCTGGAGGAGGGGGAGCATAGCTTCTGATCACCCAGCAGTAAAAGGGATCAAGCCCTCCAAGCATGATATGATCTGCCTGTATGGTATGTACAGCTTTGTCGTTTCCTCCAAATATAGTCAAACTCAAAGGCGCATAATGATGTTCTTGTGCAGATGAGAAACAGTGGTAACCAGATGGATAACTTGTTCATTTGTCTGTATCACACAGCCATCTGTAGTTTTCACAGTGCTACCTTAATGTTGTTCTATGTAAAGTGCCATGGAACGCTATAAATAATAATAATTTCTTGGCCTAAGGGGGTTGTGTCACCTCAGCAGACAACATTCATCATGTAGAGAAAGTTTATACAAGCCACTTACTAATGTATTGTGATTGTCCATATTGCCTCTTTTGCTGGCTGGATTCATTTTTCCATCACATTATACACTGCTCATTTCCATGGTTACGACCACCCTGCAATCCAACAGCAGTGGTCGTGCTTGTATATACACCATAGGAAAAAGCACCAACCTATGTGCGCTCCCACGGTCCAGGCCAAGAGCTTTTTCCTATAGTGTGCAAGAACGACCACCGCTGCTGGATTGCATGGTGGTCGTAGCCATGGAAACGAGCACTGTATTAGGCTACGTTCACCGCACATCGCCGACACTCTCATAGAAAATGCCTTTTCTTATCCGCAATTGTGGACAAGAATAGGACATGTTCTATATTTTTCGGGAACGCGATTGCGAACCCGGAAGTGCGGATCCGCAATTGCGGACCCGGGCGGGACATCGTCTGTCCCCATTGAAATTAATGGGTCCGCAATTCCGTTCCGCAAAATGCGGAACAGAATTACGGACGTGTGAATGGAGCCTAATATGATGGAAAAATTAATCCAGCCAGCAAAGGAAGTAATATGGACAATCACAATAACTTCCTTCCCAACTTTTTGGACCGTCAAAGAGGGACATTTATAGTTCATTGTGTGAACGATCCATTTTTCCTTAATATCTATATACTTCAATCGTTTTCTTTTACACAATAGTGCAAAAATTATCAGCAAAATTGAAATTTCTAAAACCCAAATAGCATCAAATAATGAAATAATACACAAGGTAGGCTCTTATATAAAGAATCGGAACTAGACAAACACTTTCTGGATCAATATTGTAAATGCAGTAATTCAAACCTATACCTCAGGTCAAAAAGAGGGACATTTAAGGCCTAAAGAGGGACATGGATCAAAAGCAGAGACTGTTCCTCCAAAAGAGGGAAATTTGAGAGGTCTGAAATTAGTGTTGAGCGAAGCGAGCTTCGGATCATAGATCTAAAGTAGCTTCGGTCAAAATGCTGTATGGAGATTCGTCTCTGTACAGCATTCAAATGTATGCGCTCTGGCGAGGCGAAGTGAGTTATCACCGAAGTCTTGCAGGACTTCGGTAACTAACTTCGGGATTTGATTTTTAAACTTTAAAACCATTTTAAAACATGGATCCGAAGTCGGCGTCAGTACCGAAGCCAAATTCAGATCCATGTTTTAAAATGGTTTTAAAGTTTAAAAATCAACGGCTGAAGTTTTTCACCAAAGTCTCATGAGTGATAACTCACTTCGCCTCGCCAGAGCCCATACATTTTAATGCTGTATGGTGACCAACCTATCAAACTGCATAGACACTTAGCTGTGGTTTATCAGATTAATGCCTTTTTTCTTTTGTTGATCCAAGGCTCCATTCCTTATTTTTGATACTTTTTCTTAGACTTTTGGTGCAATAAGAGTGTCACCATTACTCTTGTTTCACCCATAGGGAGGTTGCTGGTGACTGATTCCCATTAAAGGGGTTGTCTCACTTCAGCAAATAGCATTTATTATGTTAATACAAGGCACTTACTAAAGTATTGTGATTGTCTATATTGCCACCTTTGTTGCTGGATTCATTTTTGCATCACATTTTACACTGCTCATTCCCATATGACCACCCTGCAATCCAGCAGCCGTGGCATTGCTTGCACACTAGAGGAAAAAGCATGACCTATGCCGACTCCCACGGACCAGACCACCAGAGCGTCCCGTGCTTTTTCCTATAGTGTGCAAGCATAACCAGCACCGATGGATTGCAGGGTGGTCATAACCCCTGGATACAAGCACTGTATAATGAGATGGAAAAATGAATCCAGCCAGCAAAAGAGGCAATATGGACAATGACAATACATTAGTAACTGCCTTGTATTAACTTCCTCTACATGATAAATGCTATTTGCTGAGTAAGAAAACCCCTTTAAGTTCTGATAACTCAAACATCCTCTCATTCTTGTAGATGTTACAAAACAGGTAACCACCTAACTGGATCCATATTTTGTTTAAAGAATTGTAAATCGACATACCTCCACCAATTGCTGCCACTCTTCTTAGTCTTCCATGGCTTTTGTTTTCAGTTGCTGAGTTATGAGGCTCATTAGTTTGGCACCCAATACTCTAAGGAGGTAATGGTTAGCCAAGGGGGCAGCCACCAGTACTGATTTCCCAAGGAGGCCTTGTGACTTTCACTATTCTAGCCCTAGTCAATCAAAGCGGACAGCATAAGAACAGTCATGGTGAATTCCCTTGGGAACTAAATACTGATGGCAATAACAGTGGGATGTACTGCATAAAAATAATTCACCTAAACTGCAAGATATAACTGAAGATGCATTTTCTTCATTTATGCAGCTGGACATAAGTATCAAAAATTATACAAAATTTGTGGGAGTCATAAATCATAATATCCAGAGCTTTCACCGTTAAGCAATCCCAGATGCTTTAGAGCGAGATACAATGATATTCCACTGAATTTCTCACCCTACTGTATCTTTTATCCACAAAATTGACAAAAAGCTCAGTAATTTATGGCATGCATCTTTTTTGTGAGTCTGTCAAAAACAATATTGATTTTAAATTAAGCATATGGACGTGTTGGGAAAAATTGAAGTCTGGTCCACTAATGCAGTGAAATGCTTATGCTTTTATGCTAACAAGTTTTAGGTGCACCATGGGCTCTTCAGTTTGGCGAACCATATCTCCTCCAGTAACACCATCCTGTGCCTCCGCTTATAGCAAGTGAGTGTAAATCTGCAGTGAGCCCCTGGGGAGCCGATGCAGAGGATGGGAGTTGTAGTGGCCCTGATGAAATGTTGTATCACAATGCACTCCTTCAGGCTGTTGCTCTCCGAAGATCATTGCAGTAGACAGGTAGTTTGAAGAATCAGACCAGAAGTAAACATTATACTTAGTGCAAGATTTAACTTGAGGTATATCCAGCAACATTAAATACAAAGTGCAGTTTCTGGCACCAGATGAGGAGGTATGGCGCAGGTTAGCTATCAATTTAATTGCACTTGCGGATATAGGCGTCCACTGTGTCATACAGATTTGATGTTTGTGTGAACTGAAGGTGGTTTGGTGATGATGGGTGTCTAAGTTGTTGTCCCTCACCTTGCAACAGAGTCTGTAAAGCCGAACATTTTGCTGATCACTTTGTTTTCTTGACACACTGATGCTTTCTGAAAGCTGTGTTCTGGATACAGATTTTATTTATTTTACTCACTTAGATATCTCTGACATACTCCGTAGCACTTTACAGACCTTATCATCACTAGGTGGTCCCCATTGACGCACACAATCTAAGTTCAATATCAGTATGTCTTTGTAGTATGCGAGATAACAGGGGTACCCAGAGGAAACCCATGCAAACATGGGGAGAACATACAAACTCCATGCAGATATTGTCCTTGGTCGTATTTGCTGCAAGGCATCAGTGGTAACCGCTGTGACACCGTGCTGCTCATGTAAATGATGTTGTACAGAGGGATCTCCACCTGATGTGATGTGACACTTGTAGCTTTAGGGAGACGTGCACTTCCCCTATCAAACTATCTGAACACTGTTGCTAGTAACAAAACTAGCCCTGAGTACAGCAGTGTTGCCTCAGCTATTCACTGACTTATTGTATCTCACCGATAACAATGCAACACCATACACTGGTTGCATCACTATTTGTGAGCGCTTGTAACACCATATACTGGTTACAATTGAAATTAATGTCTAGATGATGCTCTTTCTTGGCTGGGTTACTCTTTAAAACTCTCCTGGTAACATAAACATGATTGATATATTTACCACATTTATATGAGACCTCTACCCCTCCCCCTCTCCTTTGCCATACTTTTATACCAGTTGTCCTCTTCTGTTTTTTTTATTGAATAAAATTAAAAAATGAAGAATTAAAAGTAAAATAAACCCTTCAGACAACTCAGGGTCAGAGATAATTTTTATGCCAAATAATAAAGGATGTGGACAACCATTTGTAAAAGATGAGGCTGATGACAATTCTGTAACACTCCTGCATTTATCATGGTGGTTGAGGATCTACCACAATGATAACTTGACAACATTGACATCCTGTGAGAGACAAGGCTTAAAAAGCTGTGGAGTTTTACAATGCAGCCTATTAAACTGTCACCTAAAGGTGGAAAAGATTTGTTCAAAGTAAAGATGTTTTAGTCATTGTGAAACCTCATCCAAAGCATTGTTTTCTTCCAAGGTGATCTCGTCCAGCAGCCCCGAGAATACTTTGTGATTTAGAAACTACTAATTCAATGTATTGAACAAAAGTTTGAAGTCAGTTAGATACTTCCTTGCTTTTGAAAGCAAAATTATATTCTTTTAGATTAAATTCCGTTAAATGTAACTAAAAACAGCAAAGACATTAATAATGAATATACCTTCTGCTGAAAGAGAGGGAATAGGCACAGCCCAGTGGAGGCCTTTACACCACAGGGTTTGGAGGCAATAGGCTGTGGCTTGGAGAGAGTTTAATATAGGCATGTGTTTTGAGGGCATTCGCAAACGGATTAAAAGGTATGAAGGGGGAAGTGGTTGTGATACCCGGTATAAGGGAAAGGATAAGAGAAGCTAGCAGCCTTTGACATGAAGGTAAAGAGTTTGATTGAAGATCTTTGTAGCTGCAGCCAGCCACCCACAAACAGTGGAATGTAGTTATTCATCCCAGTGAGCACGTGTTGAATAGAGTTGAACGGACACCTGGATGTTCGGGTTCAACGAGTTCGGACGAACTTTGCAAAAAAGTTTGAGTTCGGGACCCGAACTTGACCCAAACTTGACCCTGAACCCAAACCTTATTGAATTCAATGGGGACCCGAACTTTTGAGCACTAAAATGGCTTTAAAAATGTCATGGAAAAGGCTAGAGGGCTGCAAAAGGTATGGGTTTTTTCACTGGCAAAACTGGTTTCATGTCACCCACCAATGGAACAGACGATTTTTAGAAATTTAGGTCCCTGTCACCCGGGCAGAGCAGTGGTTTATTCATGGCAATACTGGTTTCATGTGACCCCCCAATGGAACAGACGATTGTTGGAAATTTAGGCCTCTGGCACCCAGGCAGAGCAGGCATTTATTCACAGCAAAATGGGGTTCATGTCACCCACCAATGGAACAGACAATTATTAGAAATTTAGGCCCCTGGCACCCAGGCAGAGCAGGCGTTTATTCACAGCAAAACGGGGTTCATATCACCCACCAATGGAACAGACGATTATTAGAAATTTAGGTCCCTTGCACCAGGCAGAGCAGGGGTTTGTACCCAGCAAAAATGGTAACATGTCACCCAACAATTGAAAAGAAGAATTTAAGAAATTTAGGTCCCTGTCACCTATGCAGTGCAGGGTTACTTGACAGCAAAAAATTGGAATATGTCAACCCATGAACTCCCAGACGGATTAACTATATTATTGTCCCTTGCATATATGCAGCGCAGGCCGCAAGGGTAATTCCTAGCCCAAAAAATATGATTTTTTCACCACCATGAAAAACATGGATTTAAGGAGTATATTTTGGGGTGTAGGACCTCTTTGTCAGTATGCACACCAGAAAAAGCCGCAGCAGTTGGCACCTGTGTTTCGTCATCATCAGAGACGTGCTGCGATGGTCTTCCCATGTCCTCATTCTGATACATAAGTGGTTGAGCATCGGTGCACTCAATCTCTTCCACTTCTGGGGCAGGGCTATGTGGATGTCCCTGGGAAACCCTGCCAGCAGAGTCATCAAAAAGCATAAGAGACTGCTGCATGACTTGGGGCTCAGACTGCTTGGCTGATTTGCAAGGGGGTGAGGTGCAAGATAGATGCCCATGGGCTTCAGGTGCCAACTTTGCGTTTCAGCAGGGGACGGGGTGGGAGACAACGTGAAGGAACTGGAGGCACTGTCAGCCACCCAATCTACTAGCGATTGTACTTGTTCTGGCCTCACCATTCGTAGAGCAGCATTCGGGCCTACTAAGTAATGCTGAAGACTTTGTCATCTACGCGCACCTGAGGAAGGTGTTTCATTTGGGCATGTAGCTGACACAGATCGACCACATCCTCTCCCTGGAGCTCCACCAACACCAGCAGCACCGCGACCAGGGCCATGTCCCTTATTTGACGTTCTCCTCATTATTTGCGTTCACCCACCAAATTAACAGATGGTTTATCTAAGGTGACAATTTAACTGCCAATAATGAACAATTAAGTTCACTAACAGTAAGGCAGTGCCCGTGTCATAAATAGAATACATTTCTTTATGTCATACAACAGTGTAACGGAGGAATTCAATACAATTATTTCACTATCACAAATAATGTGAATACAGGAGCATTGCAGTGCATTATAAATAGAGATGAGTGAATTTTTAAAAAATTCAATTTGCCGGTTTCCCCAATTTTTCAGGAATTCTTCGCAGCAAATATATTCCACAGAGCGGCACAATGACAGAGTCTGGAGGTGGCAGCAGCATGAGGAGACCACAGAGCGGCACAATGACATAGTCTGGAGGTGGCAGCAGTATGAGTAGGCCACAGAGTTGCACAATAACAGAGTATGGAGGTGGCAGCAGCATGAGTAGGCCACAGAGTTGCACTATGACAGAGTCTGGGGGTGGTAGCAGCATGAGGAGACCACAGGGTGGCACAATGACAGAGTATGGATGTGGTGGCAGCATGAGTAGGCCACAGAGTTGCACAATGACAGAGTCTGGAGGTGGAGGCAGCATGATTAGGCCACGAAGTTGCACAATGACAGTCTGGAGGTGGCAGCAGCATGAGGAGACCACTGGGTGGCACAATGACAGAGTCTGGAGCTGGCAGCAGCAGCATCAGGAAGAGGCCACAGAGCAGCACAATGACAGAGTCTAGTGGTGACGGCAGCATGAGGAGACCACAGAGTGGCACAATGACAGAGTCTGGAGGGGGCGGTAGCAGCATCTGGAGGAAGCCACAGAGTGGCACAATGACAGAGTCTGGAGGTGGCAGCAACATGAGGAAGCCACAGAGTGGCACAATGACAGAGTCTGGAGGTGGCGGCAGCATGAGTAAGCCACAGAGCAGCACAATGACAGAGTCTGGAGGTGGCAGCAGCGTAAGGAGACCACAGAGTGGCACAATGACAGAGTCTGGAGGTGGCAGCAGTATGAGGAGGCCACCTAGTGGCACACTGACCGAGTCTGGAGGTGGCGGCAGCATGAGTAAGCCACAGAGCAGCATAAGGACAAAGTTTGGAGGTGGCGGCAGCAGCATCTGGAGGAGGCCACAGAGTGGCACAATGACAGAGTCTAGAGGTGGGGGCAGCATCAGGAGGTCACAGAGTAGCAAGTTGACATACTGTGGAGGTGGGTGGCACCTCTGAAGATGGTGGGTAAAAGAAGGAGCACTTGGCATCAGATGTGTGGCATCAGGCGGGTAACAGCATCAGAATAGTAGCTGGGGCAGGTAGCCAGAAGAAACCGGTCTCTTTTGTCAAATTGTTGGTGTGGAACCATGGATGATTTAGTCTGATGCATCAGGCATTGGTGTGTGAAAATCCTGGCTGATCTACGCCTGATTCATCTTGTTGCAGTGTCCCAATATGTGCTATATGTGGGCACTTTAAACTCTTGCTAAATGTTATATCAAATGCATTGTGGTGCTGGCACCACTTATATATATATAGCTGGGGGTGGGGATGGGGTTGTAAAGTTAGTTTGTCCGATCATAATGAAGAGATGAGGAAGTTAATGCAGGAGGTGAAAATTTGTATTTCCCACAAAATAATTCACAAAAGATTTTCCAGCATATAAGTGCAGCGACTAATGCAGAATACAAGATTTTTGGCCAACAAAATAATTAAAAAAAGATTTTACCACATATAAGTGCAGCGCTTAATGCTGAATACAATTTTTTTCCCACCAAAATAATTCAAAAAGATTTTTCCGCATATAAGTGCAGCGCTTAACGCCAAATACAATATTTTTTTCCACCAAAATAAGTCGCAAAACATTTTACCACATATAACAGCGTCACCGAATACAAACTCCTGGAAAGGTCATGGAGCGCCTTAGTCATCCGGCATCTATTCGCTCCACTGAAGGATTATTTTGAAAGTGTGTAAAAGCCACAGAGGGGCCCCCAGATTTATCGTAGAGACATAATGGAGATTTTACCGCATATAACTGCAGCGCTGAACACTGAATACTATTTTTTTTCCCCACTAAAATAAGTCACAAAAGATTTTACCACATATAACTGCAGTGGTGAATACTATTTTTTTTCCGACCGAAATAATTAAAAAAAGATTTCACCGCATATAACTACAGCACCGAATGCTGAATATCTTTTTCTTTTTCTACTGATACACGCCACTAAAAGCTTTACCACATATACAGCTGGAACAGTGAACGCCGAGTATATTTTTATTTACCACGTATATACGCCACTAAAGCCTTTTCAACTGAGGCGCTTGAGGTGGAGTGATCTGAAGTGAACGGGACGTAGCGGAGGAAGTAAGTCCGAGCTGAAAGAGCGAGACGTGGTCCTCGTGCGGTTTCTGAGCTGCAGAAAAGTCCGCGAAGTGTCCAGTAAGCAATAACTCAGGTAGATTTGGGCTGGTGTGAATTACTTCACATTTTTGTGCAGGGTTAGTGCATAGTGTATTCACCTGTATTGGTGCGCCGCTCTTATGGACGTCATCACATACCGTAAGCGCGCACAACGTAATTTGGTCCATACCGCAAAAAGGACTTTAACACATATAAATGCAGTGCTGAACATGAATATATCTTCATTTTTTTGCAGAAATACGCCAGTAAAGGCTCTACCACATATAATTGCAACAGTGAACGCTAAATATATTTTTATTTTTCTACTGATATACGTCACTAAAGGTTTTTTAAGATTTAAGTGCAGCAGCGAATGGCGAATGCATATTTCTTTTTCTACTGCTATACGTCTATAAAGGTTTTTCTACATATAAGTGCACCAGCGAGTGGCGAATGTACAGTCGTGGCCAAAAGTTTTGAGAATGACACAAATATTAGTTTTCACAAAGTTTGCTGCTAAACTGCTTTTAGATCTTTGTTTCAGTTGTTTTTGTGATGTAGTGAAACATAATTACACGCACTTTATACGTTTCAAAGGCTTTTATCGATAATTACATGACATTTATGCAAAGAGTCAGTATTTCCAGTGTTGGCCCTTCTTTTACAGGACCTCTGCAATTCGACTGGGCATACTCTCAATCAACTTCTGGGCCAATTCCATTCTTTCATAATCACTTCTTGGAGTTTGTCAGAATTAGTGGGTTTTTGTTTGTCCATCCGCCTCTTGAGGATTGACCACAAGTTCTCAATGGGATTAAGATCTGGGGAGTTTCCAGGCCATGGACCCAAAATGTCAATGTTTTGGTCTCCGAGACACTTAGTTATCACTTTTGCTGGAAAATGCATTGTTCTTCACCAAACTGTTGTTGGATTGTTGGAAGAAATTGCTGTTGGAGGGTGTTTTGGTACCATTCTTTATTCATGGCTGTGTTTTTGGGCAAAATTGTGAGTGAGCCCACTCCCTTGGATGAGAAGCAATCCCACACATGAATGGTCTCAGGATGCTTTACTGTTGGCATGACACAGGACTGATGGTAGCGCTCACCTTTTCTTCTCCGGACAAGCCATTTTCCTGATGCTCCAAACAATCGGAAAGAGGCTTCATCGGAGAATATGTCATTGCCCCAGTCCTCAGCAGTCCATTCACCATACTAAAGTCTTCGCCTCACTGTGCATGCAGATGCGCTCACACCTGCCTGCTGCCATTCCTGAGCAAGCTCTGCACTGGTGGCACTCCGATCCCGCAGCTGAATCCTCTTTAGGAGACGATCCTGGCGCTTGCTGGACTTTTTTGGACGCCCTGATGCCTTCTTAACAAGAATTGAACCTCTTTCCTTGAAGTTCTTGATGATCCTATAAATTGTTAATTGAGGTGCAATCTTAGTAGCCACAATATCCTTGCCTGTGAAGCCATTTTTATGCAACGCAATGATGGCTGCACGCGTTTCTTTGCAGGTCACCATGGTTAACAATGGAAGAACAATGATTTCAAGCATCACCCTCCTTTTAACATGTCAAGTCTGCCATTTGACCCAATCAGGCTGACATAATGATCTCCAGCCTTGTGCTCGTCAACATTCTCACCTGAGTTAACAAGACGATTACTGAAATTATCTCCGCAGGTCCTTTAATGACAGCAATGGAATGCAGTGGAAAGGATTTTTGGGGATTAAGTTAATTTTCATGGCAAAAAAGGACTATGCAATTCATCTGATCACTCTTCATAACATTCTGGAGTATATGCAAATTGCTATTATAAAAACTTAAGCAGCATCTTTTCCAATCTCCAATATTTATGTAATTTTCAAAACTTTTGGCCACGACTGTATATTTCTTTTTCTACTGCAATAAGCCAGTAAAGGCTTTATCAGATATAATTGCAACAGTGAACTGAGAATATATTTTTCTTGTAGTACTGTAATATGACCCTATTCGCTTTCACCAGAAATAACTGCAGAAGTCAACTGAGAATATATTTTTCTTGTAGTACTGAAATACGCCACTATTCGCTTTCACCAGAAATAACTGCAGAAGTGACCTGAGAATATATTTTTCTTGTACAACTAAAATAGGCCACTATACGCTTTCAACAAAAATAACTGTAGAAGTGAACTGATAATACAGTTTTTCTTGTTGCACTGAAATATGCCCCTATACGCTTTCACCAGAAATAACTGCAACAGTGCAGTGCATATATATTTTTCTTGTTGTACTGAAATACGCCACTATATGCTTTCACCAGAAATAACTGCTGAAGTGAAGTGAGAATATATTTTTCTTGTAGTACTGAACAAGATACTAAGATATAAGCCACTAAAGGCTTTTCAGCATAACAGTTGCAGCCCAATAACAAAAAGCTAGAATGACAGAGCTGTCTAATGACTATTTGGATCCCCTTTTTCCACTTGCTTTCCCTAGCGCCTTCACATGTCTGTCCCTGCAATCTGAATGCTGGAAAATGTCTTGACAAAGACCACTTGCTGGTCGAAACGTTGCACTTTCTGGAGATACTTTTGCACATGTTAGAAAAACTGTGAATAAAATTCACGTTTTGGATATGCTGCCGTCAACTTGCTTACTTTTACTGATCTGAGGACCAAGAAGGATCTAAGATCATGACAAGGCTGATGCATTCCAAGGATGAGTCCATTTAAACCGATTTTGCGTGCTGCTCTACACAACTACTATTGCTGGAAAATGTCTGACTGTAAGATGGCCGCCGTATTTATAGGGCTGTGACATCACAGGGCTGGCTGGCTGCTGATTGGCTGCATGCAGGCATGTCAATCTGGGTGATCCCGCCTTCCCAGAGTTTCTTGCCCCATGTCCTCGATCCTCACATGTGTAGCCGCCATTTTAGGAAAATTGCAATTCATTACCACGAAGCGCGAGGAAATCAAATTTTTACTGAAATTCTAAACAAATTCCACTTAGTCAGCTTTGATTCGCTCATCTCTAATTATAAAGATGAACACTTAATTTGCAATATAAAAATGCAATGCTGCCACCTAGTGGCCTGTATTGGTATATTCCTGAAATAGGTTATTTCAGAGATGTAACAGGTTCCCCCATCTCAGTCGGGGAACGCTGTTTCCGGAGCGGAAGCAAGCGACTTCTGCTTCCGGACTGCAAAAATGCTGTGGTCACATTTGACCACAGCATTCAAAGGGTAAAATGTTTGAGATTAGCAGAAACCCAGCGGCTATGGCGCCCGCTGAACGTGTGAGCGGGCGCCGTGTTTAGGGACCGGACTTCCACCGTACATATACGGAGGAGGTAATTAAGGGGTTAAATAACTTAGACAACCCTTTAGTGGGGTAGTCCAGTTTTGGGAAATTCATGATCTATCCTCAGGAGAGGTAATCAGTTTTAGATTGGTGGATAATCATGCTGATCAGCTGTTTGAAGCACGTGTGGTGCTAATGCAAGCTCTGCATTCTCTACACACCATCTACATTGTACTGGTGGTGCTCTGTGATTACAACTTCTTCTCCCATTCATGAAAAAGGAATACCCTTTTGAGAGCAACCCCTTAGTGGATCTGATTCTAAGGTTAGGTGTAGAGATGAGCGAACACCTGGATGTTCGGGTTCGAGAAGTTCGGCCGAACTTCCCGAAAATGTTCGGGTTCGGGATCCGAACTCGACCCGAACTTTATCGAACCGAACCCCATTGAAGTCAATGGGGACCCGAACTTTAGGCACTAAAAGGCTGTAAAATAGTCCAGGAACGGGCTAGAGGGCTGCCAAAGGCAGCAAAATGTAGGTAAATCCCCTGCAAACAAATGTGGATAGGGAAATGAATTAAAATAAAATAAAATAAATAAAATTTAACTAATATCAATTGGAGACAGGTCTCACTGCAAGGAATCATGCGTCATATCACTCAACACTGGAGAAGGCCACTTTCAGTTATTTCGGCCCAGCACCCAGACAGAGGAGAGAGGTCCCACAGCAAGGAATAAGGCGTCATATCACCCACCACTGGAGAAGGCCACTCTCATTAATTTCGGCCCAGCACCCAGACAGAGGAGAGGTCCCACAGCAAGGAATTATGCGTCATATCAACCACCACCGGAGAAGGCCACTCTCAGTTATTTCGGCCCAGCACCCAGACAGAGAGAGAGGTCCCACAGCAAGGAATAAGGCGTCATATCACCCACCACTGGAGAAGGCCACTCTCATTTATTTCGGCCCAGCACCCAGACAGAGGAGAGAGGTCCCACAGCAAGGAATTATGCGTCATATCAACCACCACCGGAGAAGGCCACTCTCAGTTATTTCGGCCCAGCACCCAGACAGAGGAGAGAGGTCCCACAGCAAGGAATAAGGCGTCATATCACCCACCACTGGAGAAGGCCACTCTCATTTATTTCGGCCCAGCACCCAGACAGAGGAGAGAGGTCCCACAGCAAGGAATCATGCGTCATATCAACCACCACCGGAGAAGACCACTCTCATTTATTTCGGCCTAGCACCCAGACAGAGGAGAGAGGTCCCACAGCAAGGAATCATGCGTCATATCACCCACCACTAGAGAAGACCACTCTCAGTTATTTCGGCCCCACCACCCAGACAGAGGAGAGAGGTCCCACAGCAAGGAATCATGCGTCATATCAACCACCACCGGAGAAGGCCACTCTCAGTTATTTCGGCCCAGCAACCAGACAGAGAGAGAGGTCCCACAGCAAGGAATCATGCGTCATATCAACCACCACCGGAGAAGGCCACTCTCAGTTATTTCGGCCCAGCAACCAGACAGAGGAGAGAGGTCACACAGCAAGGAATAAGGCGTCATATCACCCACCACTGGAGAAGGCCACTCTCAGTTATTTCTGCCCAGCACCCAGACAGAGGAGAGAGGTCCCACAGCAAGGAATCATGCGTCATATCACCCACCACTGGAGAAGACCACTCTCAGTTATTTCGGCGGACACTATGAAACTTGGCCTGCAACAGCTGGGACACCAGATTCAGGGTATTGCTATTTTGGCAAATTAATTTCACCCCAGAACAAAATATATGTTTTGGCGGACACTATGAAACCTGGCCTGCAACAGCTGGGACACCAGATTCAGGGTATTGCTATTTTGGCAAATTAATTTCACCCCAGAACAAAATATATGTTTTGGCGGACACTATGAAACCTGGCCTGAAACAGCTGGGACACCAGATTCAGGGTATTGCTATTTTGGCAAATTAATTTCACCCAAGAACAAAATATATGTTTTGGCGGACACAATAAAACCTGGCCTGCAACAGCTGGGACACCAGATTCAGGGTATTGCTATTTTGGCAAGTGAATTACACCCCAGAACAAAATATATGTTTTGGCGGACACTATGAAAATTGGCCTGCAACAGCTGGGACACCAGATTCAGGGTATTGCTATTTTGGCAAATTAATTTCACCCCAGAACAAAATATATGTCTTGGCGGACACTATGAAACCTGGCCTGCAACAGCTGGGACACCAGATACAGGGTATTGCTATTTTGGCAGATTAATTTCACCCCAGAACAAAATATATGTTTTGGCGGACACTATGAAACCTGGCCTGCAACAGCTGGGACACCAGATTCAGGGTATTGCTATTTTGGCAGATTAATTTCACCCCAGAACAAAATATATGTTTTGGCGGACACTATGAAAACTAACCTGCAACAGCTGGGACACCAGATTCAGGGTATTGCTATTTTGGCAAATTAATTTCACCCCAGAACAAAATATATGTTTTTGCGGACACTATGAAACCTGACCTGCAACAGCTGGGACACCAGATTCAGGGTATTGCTATTTTGGCAGATTAATTTGACCCCAGAACAAAATATATGTTTTGGCGGACACTATGAAACCTGGCCTGCAACAGCTGGGACACCAGATTCAGGGTATTGCTATTTTGGCAAATTAATTTCACCCCAGAACAAAATATATGTTTTGGCGGACACTATGAAACCTGGCCTGCAACAGCTGGGACACCAGATTCAGGGTATTGCTATTTTGGCAGATTAATTTCACCCCAGAACAAAATATATGTTTTTGCGGACACTATGAAACTTAACCCGCAACAGCTGGGACACCATATTCAGGGTATTGCTATTTTGGCAAATTAATTTCACCCCAGAACAAAATATATGCTTTGGCGGACACTATGAAACCTGGCCTGCAACAGCTGGAACACCAATTTCAGGGTATTGCTATTTTGGCAGATTAATTTCACTCCAGAAGAAAATATATGTTTTGGCGGACACTATGAAACTTGGCCTGCAACAGCTGGGACACCAGATTCAGGGTATTGCTATTTTGGCAAATTAATTTCACCCCAGAACAAAATATATGTTTTGGCGGACACTATGAAACCTGGCCTGCAACAGCTGGGACACCAGATTCAGGGTATTGCTATTTTGGCAAATTAATTTCACCCCAGAACAAAATATATGTTTTGGCGGACACTATGAAACCTGGCCTGCAAGAGCTGGGACACCAGATTCAGGGTATTGCTATTTTGGCAAATTAATTTCACCCTGGAACAAAATATATGTTTTTGCGGACACTATGAAACCTGGCCTGCAACAGCTGGGACACCAGATTCAGGGTATTGCTATTTTGGCAAATTTATTTCACCCCAGAACAAAATATATGTTTTGGCGGACACTATGAAACCTGGCCTGTAACAGCTGGAACACCAGATTCAGGGTATTGCTATTTTGTCAAATTTATTTCACCCCAGAACAAAATATATGTTTTGGCGGACACTATGAAACCTGGCCTGCAACAGCTGGGACACCAGATTCAGGGTATTGCTATTTTGGCAGATTAATTTCACCCCAGAACAAAATATATGTTTTGGCGGACACTATGAAAACTGGCCTGCAACAGCTGGGACACCAGATTCAGGGTATTGCTATTTTGGCAAATTAATTTCACCCCAGAACAAAATATATGTTTTTGCGGACACTATGAAACCTGACCTGCAACACCTGGGACACCAGATTCAGGGTATTGCTATTTTGGCAGATTAATTTCACCGCACAACAAAATATATGTTTTGGCGGACACTATGAAACCTGGCCCGCAACAGCTGGGACACCAGATTCAGGGTATTGCTATTTTGGCAAATTAATTTCACCCCAGAACAAAATATATGTTTTGGCGGACACTATGAAACCTGGCCTGCAACAGCTGGGACGCCAGATTCAGGGTATTGCTATTTTGGCAGATTAATTTCACCCCAGAACAAAATATATGTTTTTGCGGACACTATGAAACTTGGCCCGCAACAGCTTGGACACCATATCCAGGGTATTGCTATTTTGGCAAATTAATTTCACCCCAGAACAAAATATATGCTTTGGCGGACACTATGAAACCTGGCCTGCAACAGCTGGAACACCAATTTCAGGGTATTGCTATTTTGGCAGATTAATTTCACTCCAGAACAAAATATATGTTTTGGCGGACACTATGAAACTTGGCCTGCAACAGCTGGGACACCAGATTCAGGGTATTGCTATTTTGGCAAATTCATTTCTCCCCAGAACAAAATATATGTTTTGGCGGACACTATGAAACCTGGCCTGCAACAGCTGGGACACCAGATTCAGGGTATTGCTATTTTGGCAAAGTAATTTCACCCCAGAACAAAATATATGTTTTTGCGGACACTATGAAACCTGGCCTGCAACAGCTGGGACACCAGATTCAGGGTATTGCTATTTTGGCAAATTAATTTCACCCCAGAACAAAATATATGTTTTGGCGGACACTATGAAACCTGGCCTGCAACAGCTGGGACACCAGATTCAGGGTATTGCTATTTTGGCAAATTAATTTCACCCCAGAACAAAATATATGTTTTGGCGGACACTATGAAACCTGGCCTGCAACAGCTGGGACACCAGATTCAGGGTATTGCTATTTTGGCAAATTAATTTCACACCAGAACAAAATATATGTTTTGGCGGACACTATGAAACCTGGCCTGCAACAGCTGGGACACCAGATTTCAGGGTATTGCTATTTTGGCAGATTAATTTCACCCCAGAACAAAATATATGTTTTGGCGGACACTATGAAACTTGGCCTGCAACAGCTGGGACACCAGATTCAGGGTATTGCTATTTTGGCAAATTCATTTCACCCCAGAACAAAATATATGTTTTGGCGGACACTATGAAACCTGGCCTGCAACAGCTGGGACACCAGATTCAGGGTATTGCTATTTTGGCAAAGTAATTTCACCCCAGAACAAAATATATGTTTTGCGGACACTATAAAACCTGGCCTGCAACAGCTGGGACACCAGATTCAGGGTATTGCTATTTTGGCAGATTAATTTCACCCCAGAACAAAATATATGTATTTGCGGACACTATGAAACCTGGCCTGCAACAGCTGGGACACCAGATTCAGTGTATTGCTATTTTGGCAGATTAATTTCACCCCAGAACAAAATATATGTTTTGGCGGACACTATGAAACCTGGCCTGCAACAGCTGGGACACCAGATTCAGGGTATTGCTATTTTGGCAAAGTAATTTCACCCCAGAACAAAATATATGTTTTGGCGGACACTATGAAACCTGGCCTGCAACAGCTGTGACACCAGATTCAGGGTATTGCTATTTTGGCAAATTAATTTCACCCCAGAACAAAATATATGTTTTTGCGGACACTATGAAACCTGGCCTGCAACAGCTGGGACACCAGATTCAGGGTATTGCTATTTTGGCAGATTAATTTCACCCCAGAACAAAATATATGTTTTGGCGGACACTATGAAACCTGGCCTGCAACAGCTGGGACACCAGATTCAGGGTATTGCTATTTTGGCAAGTTAATTTCACCCCAGAACAAAATATATGTTTTGGCGGACACTATGAAACCTGGCCTGCAACAGCTGGGACACCAGATTCAGGGTATTGCTATTTTGGCAGATTAATTTCACCCCAGAACAAAATATATGTTTTGGCGGACACTATGAAACCTGGCCTGCAACAGCTGGGACACCAGATTCAGGGTATTGCTATTTTGGCAGATTAATTTCACCCCAGAACAAAATATATGTTTTGGCGGACACTATGAAACCTGGCCTGCAACAGCTGGGACACCAGATTCAGGTATTGCTATTTTGGCAAATTAATTTCACCCCAGAACAAAATATATGTTTTTGCGGACACTATGAAACCTGGCCTGCAACAGCTGGGACACCAGATTCAGGGTATTGCTATTTTGGCAGATTAATTTCACCCCAGAACAAAATATATGTTTTGGCGGACACTATGAAACCTGGCCTGCAACAGCTGGGACACCAGATTCAGGGTATTGCTATTTTGGCAAATTAATTTCACCCCAGAACAAAATATATGTTTTTGCGGACACTATGAAACCTGGCCTGCAACAGCTGGGACACCAGATTCAGGGTATTGCTATTTTGGCAGATTAATTTCACCCCAGAACAAAATATATGTTTTGGCGGACACTATGAAACCTGGCCTGCAACAGCTGGGACACCAGATTCAGGGTATTGCTATTTTGGCAAATTAATTTCACCCCAGAACAAAATATATGTTTTGGCGGACACTATGAAACCTGGCCTGCAACAGCTGGGACACCAGATTCAGGGTATTGCTATTTTGGCAGATTAATTTCACCCCAGAACAAAATATATGTTTTGGCGGACACTATGAAACTTAACCCGCAACAGCTGGGACACCATATTCAGGGTATTGCTATTTTGGCAAATTAATTTCACCCCAGAACAAAATATATGCTTTGGCGGACACTATGAAACCTGGCCTGCAACAGCTGGAACACCAGATTTCAGGGTATTGCTATTTTGGCAGATTAATTTCACTCCAGAAGAAAATATATGTTTTGGCGGACACTATGAAACCTGGCCTGCAACAGCTGGGACACCAGATTCAGGGTATTGCTATTTTGGCAAATTCATTTCACCCCAGAACAAAATATATGTTTTTGCGGACACTATGAAACCTGGCCTGCAACAGCTGGGACACCAGATTCAGGGTATTGCTATTTTGGCAGATTAATTTCACCCCAGAACAAAATATATGTTTTGGCGGACACTATGAAACCTGGCCTGCAACAGCTGGGACACCAGATTCAGGGTATTGCTATTTTGGCAAATTAATTTCACCCCAGAACAAAATATATGTTTTGGCGGACACTATGAAACCTGGCCTGCAACAGCTGGGACACCAGATTCAGGGTATTGCTATTTTGGCAAATTAATTTCACCCCAGAACAAAATATATGTTTTGGCGGACACTATGAAACCTGGCCTGCAACAGCTGGGACACCAGATTCAGGGTATTGCTATTTTGGCAGATTAATTTCACCCCAGAACAAAATATATGTTTTGGCGGACACTATGAAACCTGGCCTGCAACAGCTGGGACACCAGATTCAGGGTATTGCTATTTTGGCAGATTAATTTCACCCCAGAACAAAATATATGTTTTGGCGGACACTATGAAACCTGGCCTGCAACAGCTGGGACACCAGATTCAGGGTATTGCTATTTTGGCAGATTAATTTCACCCCAGAACAAAATATATGTTTTGGCGGACACTATGAAACCTGGCCTGCAACAGCTGGGACACCAGATTCAGGGTATTGCTATTTTGGCAGATTAATTTCACCCCAGAACAAAATATATGTTTTGGCGGACACTATGAAACCTGGCCTGCAACAGCTGGGACACCAGATTCAGGGTATTGCTATTTTGGCAAATTAATTTCACCCCAGAACAAAATATATGTTTTGCGGACACTATGAAACCTGGCCTGCAACAGCTGGGACACCAGATTCAGGGTATTGCTATTTTGGCAAATTAATTTCACCCCAGAACAAAATATATGTTTTTGCGGACACTATGAAACCTGGCCTGCAACAGCTGGGACACCAGATTCAGGGTATTGCTATTTTGGCAGATTAATTTCACCCCAGAACAAAATATATGTTTTGGCGGACACTATGAAACCTGGCCTGCAACAGCTGGGACACCAGATTCAGGGTATTGCTATTTTGGCAAATTAATTTCACCCCAGAACAAAATATATGTTTTGGCGGACACTATGAAACCTGGCCTGCAACAGCTGGGACACCAGATTCAGGGTATTGCTATTTTGGCAGATTAATTTCACCCCAGAACAAAATATATGTTTTTGCGGACACTATGAAACCTGGCCTGCAACAGCTGGGACACCAGATTCAGGGTATTGCTATTTTGGCAAATTAATTTCACCCCAGAACAAAATATATGTTTTGGCGGACACTATGAAACCTGGCCTGCAACAGCTGGGACACCAGATTCAGGGTATTGCTATTTTGGCAGATTAATTTCACCCCAGAACAAAATATATGTTTTGGCGGACACTATGAAACTTGGCCTGCAACAGCTGGGACACCAGATTCAGGGTATTGCTATTTTGGCAAATTAATTTCACCCCAGAACAAAATATATGTTTTGGCGGACACTATGAAACCTGGCCTGCAACAGCTGGGACACCAGATTCAGGGTATTGCTATTTTGGCAGATTAATTTCACCCCAGAACAAAATATATGTTTTGGCGGACACTATGAAACCTGGCCTGCAACAGCTGGGACACCAGATTCAGGGTATTGCTATTTTGGCAAATTAATTTCACCCCAGAACAAAATATATGTTTTTGCGGACACTATGAAACCTGGCCTGCAACAGCTGGGACACCAGATTCAGGGTATTGCTATTTTGGCAGATTAATTTCACCCCAGAACAAAATATATGTTTTGGCGGACACTATGAAACCTGGCCTGCAACAGCTGGGACACCAGATTCAGGGTATTGCTATTTTGGCAAATTAATTTCACCCCAGAACAAAATATATGTTTTGCGGACACTATAAAACCTGGCCTGCAACAGCTGGGACACCAGATTCAGGGTATTGCTATTTTGGCAGATTAATTTCACCCCAGAACAAAATATATGTTTTTGCGGACACTATGAAACCTGGCCTGCAACAGCTGGGACACCAGATTCAGGGTATTGCTATTTTGGCAGATTAATTTCACCCCAGAACAAAATATATGTTTTGGCGGACACTATGAAACCTGGCCTGCAACAGCTGGGACACCAGATTCAGGGTATTGCTATTTTGGCAGATTAATTTCACCCCAGAACAAAATATATGTTTTGGCGGACACTATGAAACCTGGCCTGCAACAGCTGGGACACCAGATTCAGGGTATTGCTATTTTGGCAGATTAATTTCACCCCAGAACAAAATATATGTTTTGGCGGACACTATGAAACCTGGCCTGCAACAGCTGGGACACCAGATTCAGGGTATTGCTATTTTGGCAAATTAATTTCACCCCAGAACAAAATATATGTTTTGGCGGACACTATGAAACCTGGCCTGCAACAGCTGGGACACCAGATTCAGGGTATTGCTATTTTGGCAAATTAATTTCACCCCAGAACAAAATATATGTTTTGGCGGACACTATGAAACCTGGCCTGCAACAGCTGGGACACCAGATTCAGGGTATTGCTATTTTGGCAAATTAATTTCACCCCAGAACAAAATATATGTTTTTGCGGACACTATGAAACCTGGCCTGCAACAGCTGGGACACCAGATTCAGGGTATTGCTATTTTGGCAGATTAATTTCACCCCAGAACAAAATATATGTTTTGGCGGACACTATGAAACCTGGCCTGCAACAGCTGGGACACCAGATTCAGGGTATTGCTATTTTGGCAAATTAATGTCACCCCAGAACAAAATATATGTTTTGGCGGACACTATGAAACCTGGCCTGCAACAGCTGGGACACCAGATTCAGGGTATTGCTATTTTGGCAGATTAATTTCACCCCAGAACAAAATATATGTTTTGCGGACACTATGAAACCTGGCCTGCAACAGCTGGGACACCAGATTCAGGGTATTGCTGTTTTGGCAGATTAATTTCACCCCAGAACAAAATATATGTTTTGGCGGACACTATGAAACCTGGCCTGCAACAGCTGGGACACCAGATTCAGGGTATTGCTATTTTGGCAAATTAATTTCACCCCCAGAACAAAAATATATGTTTCTGGCGGACACTATGAAACCTGGCCTGCAACAGCTGGGACACCAGATTCTAGGGTATTGCTATTTTGGCAAAAGTAATTTCACACCAGAACAAAATATATGTTTTGCGGACACTAGAAACCTGGCCTGCAACAGCTGGGACACCAGATTCAGGGTATTGCTATTTTGGTGAGATTAATTTCACCCCCAGAACAAAATATATGTTTTTGCGGACACTATGAGAGCCTGGCCTGCAAACAGCTTGGGACACCAGATTCAGGGCATTGCTATTTTGGCAGAAGTAATGTCACCCCAGAACAAAATATATGTTTTGCGGACACTATGAAACCTGTCCTGCAAAGCTGGGACACCAGATTCAGGGTATTGCTATTTTGGCAGATTAATTTCACCCCAGAACAAAATATATGTTTTGACGGACACTATGAAACCTGGCCTGCAACAGCTGGGACACTCAGATTCCAGGGTGTTGCTATTTTGGCAAATTCATTTCACCCCAGAACAAAATATATGTTTTGGCGGACACTATGAAACCTGGCCTGCAACAGCTGGGACACCAGATTCAGGATATTGCTATTTTGGCAAATTCATTTCACCCAGAACAAAATATATGTTTTAGGCGGACACTATGAAACCTGGCCTGCAACAGCTGGACACCAGATTCAGGGTATTGCTATTTTGGCAAATGTCCCCCAGAACAAAATATATGTTTTGCGGACACTATGAAACCTGGCCTGCAACAGCTGGGACACCAGATTCAGGGTTGTAATTTTCAAAACTTTTGGCCACGACTGTATATTTCTTTTCTACTGCAATAAGCCAGTAAAGGCTTTATCAGATATAATTGCAACAGTGAACTGAGAATATATTTTTCTTGTAGTACTGTAATATGACCCTATTCGCTTTCACCAGAAATAACTGCAGAAGTCAACTGAGAATATATTTTTCTTGTAGTACTGAAATACGCCACTATTACGCTTTCACCAGAAATAACTGCAGAAGTGACCTGAGAATATATTTTTCTTGTACAACTAAAATAGGCCACTATACGCTTTCAACAAAAATAACTGTAGAAGTGAACTGATAATACAGTTTTTCTTGTTGCACTGAAATATGCCCCTATACGCTTTCACCAGAAATAACTGCAACAGTGCAGTGCATATATATTTTCTTGTTGTACTGAAATACGCCACTATATGCTTTCACCAGAAATAACTGCTGAAGTGAAGTGAGAATATATTTTTCTTGTAGTACTGAACAAGATACTAAGATATAAGCCACTAAAGGCTTTTCAGCATAACAGTTGCAGCCCAATAACAAAAAGCTAGAATGACAGAGCTGTCTAATGACTATTTGGATCCCCTTTTTCCACTTGCTTTCCCTAGCGCCTTCACATGTCTGTCCCTGCAATCTGAATGCTGGAAAATGTCTTGACAAAGACCACTTGCTGGTCGAAACGTTGCACTTTCTGGAGATACTTTTGCACATGTTAGAAAAACTGTGAATAAAATTCACGTTTTGGATATGCTGCCGTCAACTTGCTTACTTTTACTGATCTGAGGACCAAGAAGGATCTAAGATCATGACAAGGCTGATGCATTCCAAGGATGAGTCCATTTAAACCGATTTTGCGTGCTGCTCTACACAACTACTATTGCTGGAAAATGTCTGACTGTAAGATGGCCGCCGTATTTATAGGGCTGTGACATCACAGGGCTGGCTGGCTGCTGATTGGCTGCATGCAGGCATGTCAATCTGGGTGATCCCGCCTTCCCAGAGTTTCTTGCCCCATGTCCTCGGTCCTCACATGTGTAGCCGCCATTTTAGGAAAATTGCAATTCATTACCACGGCGCGAGGAAATCAAATTTTACTGAAATTCTAAACAAATTCCACTTAGTCAGCTTTGATTCGCTCATCTCTAATTATAAAGATGAACACTTAATTTGCAATATAAAAATGCAATGCTGCCACCTAGTGGCCTGTATTGGTATATTCCTGAAATAGGTTATTTCAGAGATGTAACAGGTTCCCCCATCTCAGTCGGGAACGCTGTTTCCGGAGCGGAAGCAAGCGACTTCTGCTTCCGGACTGCAAAAATGCTGTGGTCACATTTGACCACAGCATTCAAAGGGTAAAATGTTTGAGATTAGCAGAAACCCAGCGGCTATGGCGCCCGCTGAACGTGTGAGCGGGCGCCGTGTTTAGGGACCGGACTTCCACCGTACATATACGGAGGAGGTAATTAAGGGGTTAAATAACCTAGACAACCCTTTAGTGGGGTAGTCCAGTTTTGGGAAATTCATGATCTATCCTCAGGAGAGGTAATCAGTTTTAGATTGGTGGATAATCATGCTGATCAGCTGTTTGAAGCACGTGTGGTGCTAATGCAAGCTCTGCATTCTCTACACACCATCTACATTGTACTGGTGGTGCTCTGTGATTACAACTTCTTCTCCCATTCATGAAAAAGGAATACCCTTTTGAGAGCAACCCCCTTAGTGGATCTGATTCTAAGGTTAGGTGTAGAGATGAGCGAACACCTGGATGTTCGGGTTCGAGAAGTTCGGCCGAACTTCCCGAAAATGTTCGGGTTCGGGATCCGAACTCGACCCGAACTTTATCCCGAACCCCATTGAAGTCAATGGGGACCCGAACTTTTAGGCACTAAAAAGGCTGTAAAATAGTCCAGGAACGGGCTAGAGGGCTGCCAAAGGCAGCAAAATGTAGGTAAATCCCCTGCAAACAAATGTGGATAGGGAAATGAATTAAAATAAAATAAAATAAATAAAATTTAACTAATATCAATTGGAGACAGGTCTCACTGCAAGGAATCATGCGTCATATCACTCAACACTGGAGAAGGCCACTTTCAGTTATTTCGGCCCAGCACCCAGACAGAGGAGAGAGGTCCCACAGCAAGGAATAAGGCGTCATATCACCCACCACTGGAGAAGGCCACTCTCAGTTAATTTCGGCCCAGCACCCAGACAGAGGAGAGAGGTCCCACAGCAAGGAATTATGCGTCATATCAACCACCACCGGAGAAGGCCACTCTCAGTTATTTCGGCCCAGCACCCAGACAGAGGAGAGAGGTCCCACAGCAAGGAATAAGGCGTCATATCACCCACCACTGGAGAAGGCCACTCTCATTTATTTCGGCCCAGCACCCAGACAGAGGAGAGAGGTCCCACAGCAAGGAATTATGCGTCATATCAACCACCACCGGAGAAGGCCACTCTCAGTTATTTCGGCCTAGCACCCAGACAGAGGAGAGAGGTCCCACAGCAAGGAATAAGGCGTCATATCACCCACCACTGGAGAAGGCCACTCTCATTTATTTCGGCCCAGCACCCAGACAGAGGAGAGAGGTCCCACAGCAAGGAATCATGCGTCATATCAACCACCACCGGAGAAGACCACTCTCATTTATTTCGGCCTAGCACCCAGACAGAGGAGAGAGGTCCCACAGCAAGGAATCATGCGTCATATCACCCACCACTAGAGAAGACCACTCTCAGTTATTTCGGCCCCACCACCCAGACAGAGAGAGAGGTCCCACAGCAAGGAATCATGCGTCATATCAACCACCACCGGAGAAGGCCACTCTCAGTTATTTCGGCCCAGCAACCAGACAGAGAAGAGAGGTCCCACAGCAAGGAATCATGCGTCATATCAACCACCACCGGAGAAGGCCACTCTCAGTTATTTCGGCCCAGCAACCAGACAGAGGAGAGGTCACACAGCAAGGAATAAGGCGTCATATCACCCACCACTGGAGAAGGCCACTCTCAGTTATTTCTGCCCAGCACCCAGACAGAGGAGAGAGGTCCCACAGCAAGGAATCATGCGTCATATCACCCACCACTGGAGAAGACCACTCTCAGTTATTTCGGCGGACACTATGAAACTTGGCCTGCAACAGCTGGGACACCAGATTCAGGGTATTGCTATTTTGGCAAATTAATTTCACCCCAGAACAAAATATATGTTTTGGCGGACACTATGAAACCTGGCCTGCAACAGCTGGGACACCAGATTCAGGGTATTGCTATTTTGGCAAATTAATTTCACCCCAGAACAAAATATATGTTTTGGCGGACACTATGAAACCTGGCCTGAAACAGCTGGGACACCAGATTCAGAGGTATTGCTATTTTGGCAAATTAATTTCACCCAAGAACAAAATATATGTTTTGGCGGACACAATAAAACCTGGCCTGCAACAGCTGGGACACCAGATTCAGAGGTATTGCTATTTTGGCAAGTGAATTACACCCCAGAACAAAATATATGTTTTGGCGGACACTATGAAAATTGGCCTGCAACAGCTGGGACACCAGATTCAGGGTATTGCTATTTTGGCAAATTAATTTCACCCCAGAACAAAATATATGTCTTGGCGGACACTATGAAACCTGGCCTGCAACAGCTGGGACACCAGATACAGGGTATTGCTATTTTGGCAGATTAATTTCACCCCAGAACAAAATATATGTTTTGGCGGACACTATGAAACCTGGCCTGCAACAGCTGGGACACCAGATTCAGGGTATTGCTATTTTGGCAGATTAATTTCACCCCAGAACAAAATATATGTGTTTTGGCGGACACTATGAAACCTAACCTGCAACAGCTGGGACACCAGATTCAGGGTATTGCTATTTTGGCAAATTAATTTCACCCCAGAACAAAATATATGTTTTGACGGACACTATGAAACCTGACCTGCAACAGCTGGGACACCAGATTCAGGGTATTGCTATTTTGGCAGATTAATTTGACCCCAGAACAAAATATATGTTTTGGCGGACACTATGAAACCTGGCCTGCAACAGCTGGGACACCAGATTCAGGGTATTGCTATTTTGGCAAATTAATTTCACCCCAGAACAAAATATATGTTTTGGCGGACACTATGAAACCTGGCCTGCAACAGCTGGGACACCAGATTCAGGGTATTGCTATTTTGGCAGATTAATTTCACCCCAGAACAAAATATATGTTTTGGCGGACACTATGAAACTTAACCCGCAACAGCTGGGACACCATATTCAGGGTATTGCTATTTTGGCAAATTAATTTCACCCCAGAACAAAATATATGCTTTGGCGGACACTATGAAACCTGGCCTGCAACAGCTGGGACACCAGATTTCAGGGTATTGCTATTTTGGCAGATTAATTTCACCCCAGAAGAAAATATATGTTTTGGCGGACACTATGAAACTTGGCCTGCAACAGCTGGGACACCAGATTCAGGGTATTGCTATTTTGGCAAATTAATTTCACCCCAGAACAAAATATATGTTTTGGCGGACACTATGAAACCTGGCCTGCAACAGCTGGGACACCAGATTCAGGGTATTGCTATTTTGGCAAATTAATTTCACCCCAGAACAAAATATATGTTTTGGCGGACACTATGAAACCTGGCCTGCAAGAGCTGGGACACCAGATTCAGGGTATTGCTATTTTGGCAAATTAATTTCACCCCAGAACAAAATATATGTTTTTGCGGACACTATGAAACCTGGCCTGCAACAGCTGGGACACCAGATTCAGGGTATTGCTATTTTGGCAAATTTATTTCACCCCAGAACAAAATATATGTTTTGGCGGACACTATGAAACCTGGCCTGCAACAGCTGGGACACCAGATTCAGGGTATTGCTATTTTGGCAAATTTATTTCACCCCAGAACAAAATATATGTTTTGGCGGACACTATGAAACCTGGCCTGCAACAGCTGGGACACCAGATTCAGGGTATTGCTATTTTGGCAGATTAATTTCACCCCAGAACAAAATATATGTTTTGGCGGACACTATGAAACCTGGCCTGCAACAGCTGGGACACCAGATTCAGGGTATTGCTATTTTGGCAAATTAATTTCACCCCAGAACAAAATATATGTTTTTGCGGACACTATGAAACCTGACCTGCAACACCTGGGACACCAGATTCAGGGTATTGCTATTTTGGCAGATTAATTTCACCGCACAACAAAATATATGTTTTGGCGGACACTATGAAACCTGGCCTGCAACAGCTGGGACACCAGATTCAGGGTATTGCTATTTTGGCAAATTAATTTCACCCCAGAACAAAATATATGTTTTGGCGGACACTATGAAACCTGGCCTGCAACAGCTGGGACGCCAGATTCAGGGTATTGCTATTTTGGCAGATTAATTTAACCCCAGAACAAAATATATGTTTTTGCGGACACTATGAAACCTGGCCTGCAACAGCTGGGACACCAGATTCAGGGTATTGCTATTTTGGCAAATTAATTTCACCCCAGAACAAAATATATGCTTTGGCGGACACTATGAAACCTGGCCTGCAATAGCTGGAACACCAGATTTCAGGGTATTGCTATTTTGGCAGATTAATTTCACTCCAGAACAAAATATATGTTTTGGCGGACACTATGAAACCTGGCCTGCAACAGCTGGGACACCAGATTCAGAGTATTGCTATTTTGGCAAATTCATTTCTCCCCAGAACAAAATATATGTTTTGGCGGACACTATGAAACCTGGCCTGCAACAGCTGGGACACCAGATTCAGGAGTATTGCTATTTTGGCAAAGTAATTTCACCCCAGAACAAAATATATGTTTTTGCGGACACTATGAAACCTGGCCTGCAACAGCTGGGACACCAGATTCAGGGTATTGCTATTTTGGCAAATTAATTTCACCCCAGAACAAAATATATGTTTTGGCGGACACTATGAAACCTGGCCTGCAACAGCTGGGACACCAGATTCAGGGTATTGCTATTTTGGCAAATTAATTTCACCCCAGAACAAAATATATGTTTTGGCGGACACTATGAAACCTGGCCTGCAACAGCTGGGACACCAGATTCAGGGTATTGCTATTTTGGCAAATTAATTTCACCCCAGAACAAAATATATGTTTTTGCGGACACTATGAAACCTGGCCTGCAACAGCTGGGACACCAGATTTCAGGGTATTGCTATTTTGGCAGATTAATTTCACCCCAGAACAAAATATATGTTTTGGCGGACACTATGAAACCTGGCCTGCAACAGCTGGGACACCAGATTCAGGGTATTGCTATTTTGGCAAATTCATTTCACCCCAGAACAAAATATATGTTTTGGCGGACACTATGAAACCTGGCCTGCAACAGCTGGGACACCAGATTCAGGGTATTGCTATTTTGGCAAAGTAATTTCACCCCAGAACAAAATATATGTTTTAGCGGACACTATGAAACCTGGCCTGCAACAGCTGGGACACCAGATTCAGGGTATTGCTATTTTGGCAGATTAATTTCACCCCAGAACAAAATATATGTATTTGCGGACACTATGAAACCTGGCCTGCAACAGCTGGGACACCAGATTCAGGGTATTGCTATTTTGGCAGATTAATTTCACCCCAGAACAAAATATATGTTTTGGCGGACACTATGAAACCTGGCCTGCAACAGCTGGGACACCAGATTCAGGGTATTGCTATTTTGGCAAATTAATTTCACCCCAGAACAAAATATATGTTTTGGCGGACACTATGAAACCTGGCCTGCAACAGCTGGGACACCAGATTCAGGGTATTGCTATTTTGGCAAAGTAATTTCACCCCAGAACAAAATATATGTTTTTGCGGACACTATGAAACCTGGCCTGCAACAGCTGGGACACCAGATTCAGGGTATTGCTATTTTGGCAGATTAATTTCACCCCAGAACAAAATATATGTTTTGGCGGACACTATGAAACCTGGCCTGCAACAGCTGGGACACCAGATTCAGGGTATTGCTATTTTGGCAAGTTAATTTCACCCCAGAACAAAATATATGTTTTGGCGGACACTATGAAACCTGGCCTGCAACAGCTGGGACACCAGATTCAGGGTATTGCTATTTTGGCAGATTAATTTAACCCCAGAACAAAATATATGTTTTGGCGGACACTATGAAACCTGGCCTGCAACAGCTGGGACACCAGATTCAGGGTATTGCTATTTTGGCAGATTAATTTCACCCCAGAACAAAATATATGTTTTGGCGGACACTATGAAACCTGGCCTGCAACAGCTGGGACACCAGATTCAGGGTATTGCTATTTTGGCAAATTAATTTCACCCCAGAACAAAATATATGTTTTAGCGGACACTATGAAACCTGGCCTGCAACAGCTGGGACACCAGATTCAGGGTATTGCTATTTTGGCAGATTAATTTCACCCCAGAACAAAATATATGTTTTGGCGGACACTATGAAACCTGGCCTGCAACAGCTGGGACACCAGATTCAGGGTATTGCTATTTTGGCAAATTAATTTCACCCCAGAACAAAATATATGTTTTTGCGGACACTATGAAACCTGGCCTGCAACAGCTGGGACACCAGATTCAGGGTATTGCTATTTTGGCAGATTAATTTCACCCCAGAACAAAATATATGTTTTGGCGGACACTATGAAACCTGGCCTGCAACAGCTGGGACACCAGATTCAGGGTATTGCTATTTTGGCAAATTAATTTCACCCCAGAACAAAATATATGTTTTGGCGGACACTATGAAACCTGGCCTGCAACAGCTGGGACACCAGATTCAGGGTATTGCTATTTTGGCAGATTAATTTCACCCCAGAACAAAATATATGTTTTTGCGGACACTATGAAACTTGGCCTGCAACAGCTGGGACACCATATTCAGGGTATTGCTATTTTGGCAAATTAATTTCACCCCAGAACAAAATATATGTTTTGGCGGACACTATGAAACCTGGCCTGCAACAGCTGGGACACCAGATTTCAGGGTATTGCTATTTTGGCAGATTAATTTCACCCCAGAACAAAATATATGTTTTGGCGGACACTATGAAACTTGGCCTGCAACAGCTGGGACACCAGATTCAGGGTATTGCTATTTTGGCAAATTCATTTCACCCCAGAACAAAATATATGTTTTTGCGGACACTATAAAACCTGGCCTGCAACAGCTGGGACACCAGATTCAGGGTATTGCTATTTTGGCAGATTAATTTCACCCCAGAACAAAATATATGTATTTGCGGACACTCTGAAACCTGGCCTGCAACAGCTGGGACACCAGATTCAGTGTATTGCTGTTTTGGCAGATTAATTTCACCACAGAACAAAATATATGTTTTGGCGGACACTATGAAACCTGGCCTGCAACAGCTGGGACACCAGATTCAGGGTATTGCTATTTTGGCAAAGTAATTTCACCCCAGAACAAAATATATGTATTGGCGGACACTATGAAACCTGGCCTGCAACAGCTGTGACACCAGATTCAGGGTATTGCTATTTTGGCAAAGTAATTTCACACCAGAACAAAATATTTGTTTTTGCGGACACTATGAAACCTGGCCTGCAACAGCTGGGACACCAGATTCAGGGTATTGCTATTTTGGCAGATTAATTTCACCCCAGAACAAAATATATGTTTTGGCGGACACTATGAAACCTGGCCTGCAACAGCTGGGACACCAGATTCAGGGTATTGCTATTTTGGCAAGTGAATTACACCCCAGAACAAAATATATGTTTTGGCGGACACTATGAAACCTGGCCTGCAACAGCTGGGACACCAGATTCAGGGTATTGCTATTTTGGCAGATTAATTTCACCCCAGAACAAAATATATGTTTTGGCGGACACTATGAAACCTGGCCTGCAACAGCTGGGACACCAGATACAGGGTATTGCTATTTTGGCAGATTAATTTCACCCCAGAACAAAATATATGTTTTGGCGGACACTATGAAACCTGGCCCGCAACAGCTGGGACACCAGATTCAGGGTATTTTTGGCAAATTAATTTCACCCTAGAACAAAATATATGTTTTTGCGGACACTATGAAACCTGGCCTGCAACAGCTGGGACACCAGATTCAGGGTATTGCTATTTTGGCAGATTAATTTCACCCCAGTACAAAATATATGTTTTGGCGGACACTATGAAAACTGGCCTGCAACAGCTGGGACACCAGATTCAGGGTATTGCTTTTTTGGCAAATTAATTTCACCCCAGAACAAAATATATGTTTTTGCGGACACTATGAAACCTGACCTGCAACAGCTGGGACTCCAGATTCAGGGTATTGCTATTTTGGCAGATTAATTTGACCCCAGAACAAAATATATGTTTTGGCGGACACTATGAAACCTGGCCTGCAACAGCTGGGACACCAGATTCAGGGTATTGCTATTTTGGCAAATTAATTTCACCCCAGAACAAAATATATGTTTTGGCGGACACTATGAAACCTGGCCTGCAACAGCTGGGACACCAGATTCAGGGTATTGCTATTTTGGCAGATTAATTTCACCCCAGAACAAAATATATGTTTTTGCGGACACTATGAAACTTAACCCGCAACAGCTGGGACACCATATTCAGGGTATTGCTATTTTGGCAAATTAATTTCACCCCAGAACAAAATATATGCTTTGGCGGACACTATGAAACCTGGCCTGCAACAGCTGGAACACCAGATTTCAGGGTATTGCTATTTTTGCAGATTAATTTCACTCCAGAAGAAAATATATGTTTTGGCGGACACTATGAAACTTGGCCTGCAACAGCTGGGACACCAGATTCAGGGTATTGCTATTTTGGCAAATTCATTTCACCCCAGAACAAAATATATGTTTTTGCGGACACTATGAAACCTGGCCTGCAACAGCTGGGACACCAGATTCAGGGTATTGCTATTTTGGCAGATTAATTTCACCCCAGAACAAAATATATGTTTTGGCGGACACTATGAAACCTGGCCTGCAACAGCTGGGACACCAGATTCAGGGTATTGCTATTTTGGCAAAGTAATGTCACCCCAGAACAAAATATATGTTTTTGCGGACACTATAAAACCTGGCCTGCAACAGCTGGGACACCAGATTCAGGGTATTGCTATTTTGGCAGATTAATTTCACCCCAGAACAAAATATATGTTTTTGCGGACACTATGAAACCTGGCCTGCAACAGCTGGGACACAAGATTCAGGGTATTGCTGTTTTGGCAGATTAATTTCACCCCAGAACAAAATATATGTTTTGGCGGACACTATGAAACCTGGCCTGCAACAGCTGGGACACCAGATTCAGGGTATTGCTATTTTGGCAAAGTAATGTCACCCCAGAACAAAATATATGTTTTTGCGGACACTATAAAACCTGGCCTGCAACAGCTGGGACACCAGATTCAGGGTATTGCTATTTTGGCAGATTAATTTCACCCCAGAACAAAATATATGTTTTTGCGGACACTATGAAACCTGGCCTGCAACAGCTGGGACACTAGATTCAGGGTATTGCTGTTTTGGCAGATTAATTTCACCCCAGAACAAAATATATGTTTTGGCGGACACTATGAAACCTGGCCTGCAACAGCTGGGACACCAGATTCAGGGTATTGCTATTTTGGCAAAGTAATTTCACCCCAGAACAAAATATATGTTTTGGCGGACACTATGAAACCTGGCCTGCAACAGCTGGGACACCAGATTCAGGGTATTGCTATTTTGGCAAAGTAATTTCACACCAGAACAAAATATATGTTTTTGCGGACACTATGAAACCTGGCCTGCAACAGCTGGGACACCAGATTCAGGGTATTGCTATTTTGGTAGATTAATTTCACCCCAGAACAAAATATATGTTTTGGCGGACACTATGAAACCTGGCCTGCAACAGCTGGGACACCAGATTCAGGGTATTGCTATTTTGGCAAATTAATTTCACCCCAGAACAAAATATATGTTTTGGCGGACACTATGAAACCTGTCCTGCAAAAGCTGGGACACCAGATTCAGGGTATTGCTATTTTGGCAGATTAATTTCACCCCAGAACAAAATATATGTTTTGACGGACACTATGAAACCTGGCCTGCAACAGCTGGGACACCAGATTCAGGGTATTGCTATTTTGGCAAATTCATTTCACCCCAGAACAAAATATATGTTTTGGCGGACACTATGAAACCTGGCCTGCAACAGCTGGGACACCAGATTCAGGGTATTGCTATTTTGGCAAATTCATTTCACCCCAGAACAAAATATATGTTTTGGCGGACACTATGAAACCTGGCCTGCAACAGCTGGGACACCAGATTCAGGGTATTGCTATTTTGGCAAAGTAATGTCACCCCAGAACAAAATATATGTTTTTGCGGACACTATGAAACCTGGCCTGCAACAGCTGGGACACCAGATTCAGGGTATTGCTATTTTGGCAGATTAATTTCACCCCAGAACAAAATATATGTTTTTGCGGACACTATGAAACCTGGCCTGCAACAGCTGGGACACCAGATTCAGGGTATTGCTGTTTTGGCAGATTAATTTCACCCCAGAACAAAATATATGTTTTGGCGGACACTATGAAACCTGGCCTGCAACAGCTGGGACACCAGATTCAGGGTATTGCTATTTTGGCAAAGTAATTTCACCCCAGAACAAAATATATGTTTTGGCGGACACTATGAAACCTGGCCTGCAACAGCTGGGACACCAGATTCAGGGTATTGCTATTTTGGCAAAGTAATTTCACACCAGAACAAAATATATGTTTTTGCGGACACTATGAAACCTGGCCTGCAACAGCTGGGACACCAGATTCAGGGTATTGCTATTTTGGCAGATTAATTTCACCCCAGAACAAAATATATGTTTTGGCGGACACTATGAAACCTGGCCTGCAACAGCTGGGACACCAGATTCAGGGTATTGCTATTTTGGCAAAGTAATGTCACCCCAGAACAAAATATATGTTTTTGCGGACACTATAAAACCTGGCCTGCAACAGCTGGGACACCAGATTCAGGGTATTGCTACTTTGGCAGATTAATTTCACCCCAGAACAAAATATATGTTTTTGCGGACACTATGAAACCTGGCCTGCAACAGCTGGGACACAAGATTCAGGGTATTGCTGTTTTGGCAGATTAATTTCACCCCAGAACAAAATATATGTTTTGGCGGACACTATGAAACCTGGCCTGCAACAGCTGGGACACCAGATTCAGGGTATTGCTATTTTGGCAAAGTAATGTCACCCCAGAACAAAATATATGTTTTTGCGGACACTATAAAACCTGGCCTGCAACAGCTGGGACACCAGATTCAGGGTATTGCTATTTTGGCAGATTAATTTCACCCCAGAACAAAATATATGTTTTTACGGACACTATGAAACCTGGCCTGCAACAGCTGGGACACCAGATTCAGGGTATTGCTATTTTGGCAGATTAATTTCACCCCAGAACAAAATATATGTTTTGGCGGACACTATGAAACCTGGCCTGCAACAGCTGGGACACCAGATTCAGGGTATTGCTATTTTGGCAAAGTAATGTCACCCCAGAACAAAATATATGTTTTGGCGGACACTATGAAACCTGGCCTGCAACAGCTGGGACACCAGATTCAGGGTATTGCTATTTTGGCAGATTAATTTCACCCCAGAACAAAATATATGTTTTGGCGGACACTATGAAACCTGGCCTGCAACAGCTGGGACACAAGATTCAGGGTATTGCTATTTTGGCAGATTAATTTCACCCCAGAACAAAATATATGTTTTGGCGGACACTATGAAACCTGGCCTGCAACAGCTGGGACACCAGATTCAGGGTATTGCTATTTTGGCAAAGTAATGTCACCCCAGAACAAAATATATGTTTTTGCGGACACTATAAAACCTGGCCTGCAACAGCTGGGACACCAGATTCAGGGTATTGCTATTTTGGCAGATTAATTTCACCCCAGAACAAAATATATGTTTTTGCGGACACTATGAAACCTGGCCTGCAACAGCTGGGACACTAGATTCAGGGTATTGCTATTTTGGCAGATTAATTTCACCCCAGAACAAAATATATGTTTTGGCGGACACTATGAAACCTGGCCTGCAACAGCTGGGACACCAGATTCAGGGTATTGCTATTTTGGCAAAGTAATTTCACCCCAGAACAAAATATATGTTTTGGCGGACACTATGAAACCTGGCCTGCAACAGCTGGGACACCAGATTCAGGGTATTGCTATTTTGGCAAAGTAATTTCACACCAGAACAAAATATATGTTTTTGCGGACACTATGAAACCTGGCCTGCAACAGCTGGGACACCAGATTCAGGGTATTGCTATTTTGGTAGATTAATTTCACCCCAGAACAAAATATATGTTTTGGCGGACACTATGAAACCTGGCCTGCAACAGCTGGGACACCAGATTCAGGGTATTGCTATTTTGGCAAATTAATTTCACCCCAGAACAAAATATATGTTTTGGCGGACACTATGAAACCTGTCCTGCAAAAGCTGGGACACCAGATTCAGGGTATTGCTATTTTGGCAGATTAATTTCACCCCAGAACAAAATATATGTTTTGACGGACACTATGAAACCTGGCCTGCAACAGCTGGGACACCAGATTCAGGGTATTGCTATTTTGGCAAATTCATTTCACCCCAGAACAAAATATATGTTTTGGCGGACACTATGAAACCTGGCCTGCAACAGCTGGGACACCAGATTCAGGGTATTGCTATTTTGGCAAATTCATTTCACCCCAGAACAAAATATATGTTTTGGCGGACACTATGAAACCTGGCCTGCAACAGCTGGGACACCAGATTCAGGGTATTGCTATTTTGGCAAAGTAATGTCACCCCAGAACAAAATATATGTTTTTGCGGACACTATGAAACCTGGCCTGCAACAGCTGGGACACCAGATTCAGGGTATTGCTATTTTGGCAGATTAATTTCACCCCAGAACAAAATATATGTTTTTGCGGACACTATGAAACCTGGCCTGCAACAGCTGGGACACCAGATTCAGGGTATTGCTGTTTTGGCAGATTAATTTCACCCCAGAACAAAATATATGTTTTGGCGGACACTATGAAACCTGGCCTGCAACAGCTGGGACACCAGATTCAGGGTATTGCTATTTTGGCAAAGTAATTTCACCCCAGAACAAAATATATGTTTTGGCGGACACTATGAAACCTGGCCTGCAACAGCTGGGACACCAGATTCAGGGTATTGCTATTTTGGCAAAGTAATTTCACACCAGAACAAAATATATGTTTTTGCGGACACTATGAAACCTGGCCTGCAACAGCTGGGACACCAGATTCAGGGTATTGCTATTTTGGCAGATTAATTTCACCCCAGAACAAAATATATGTTTTGGCGGACACTATGAAACCTGGCCTGCAACAGCTGGGACACCAGATTCAGGGTATTGCTATTTTGGCAAAGTAATGTCACCCCAGAACAAAATATATGTTTTTGCGGACACTATAAAACCTGGCCTGCAACAGCTGGGACACCAGATTCAGGGTATTGCTACTTTGGCAGATTAATTTCACCCCAGAACAAAATATATGTTTTTGCGGACACTATGAAACCTGGCCTGCAACAGCTGGGACACAAGATTCAGGGTATTGCTGTTTTGGCAGATTAATTTCACCCCAGAACAAAATATATGTTTTGGCGGACACTATGAAACCTGGCCTGCAACAGCTGGGACACCAGATTCAGGGTATTGCTATTTTGGCAAAGTAATGTCACCCCAGAACAAAATATATGTTTTTGCGGACACTATAAAACCTGGCCTGCAACAGCTGGGACACCAGATTCAGGGTATTGCTATTTTGGCAGATTAATTTCACCCCAGAACAAAATATATGTTTTTGCGGACACTATGAAACCTGGCCTGCAACAGCTGGGACACCAGATTCAGGGTATTGCTGTTTTGGCAGATTAATTTCACCCCAGAACAAAATATATGTTTTGGCGGACACTATGAAACCTGGCCTGCAACAGCTGGGACACCAGATTCAGGGTATTGCTATTTTGGCAAAGTAATTTCACCCCAGAACAAAATATATGTTTTGGCGGACACTATGAAACCTGGCCTGCAACAGCTGGGACACCAGATTCAGGGTATTGCTATTTTGGCAAATTCATTTCACCCCAGAACAAAATATATGTTTTGGCGGACACTATGAAACCTGGCCTGCAACAGCTGGGACACCAGATTCAGGGTATTGCTATTTTGGTAGATTAATTTCACCCCAGAACAAAATATATGTTTTGGCGGACACTATGAAACCTGGCCTGCAACAGCTGGGACACAAGATTCAGGGTATTGCTGTTTTGGCAGATTAATTTCACCCCAGAACAAAATATATGTTTTGGCGGACACTATGAAACCTGGCCTGCAACAGCTGGGACACCAGATTCAGGGTATTGCTATTTTGGCAAAGTAATGTCACCCCAGAACAAAATATATGTTTTTGCGGACACTATAAAACCTGGCCTGCAACAGCTGGGACACCAGATTCAGGGTATTGCTATTTTGGCAGATTAATTTCACCCCAGAACAAAATATATGTTTTTGCGGACACTATGAAACCTGGCCTGCAACAGCTGGGACACCAGATTCAGGGTATTGCTATTTTGGCAGATTAATTTCACCCCAGAACAAAATATATGTTTTGGCGGACACTATGAAACCTGGCCTGCAACAGCTGGGACACCAGATTCAGGGTATTGCTATTTTGGCAAGTGAATTACACCCCAGAACAAAATATATGTTTTGGCGGACACTATGAAACCTGGCCTGCAACAGCTGGGACACCAGATTCAGGGTATTGCTATTTTGGCAGATTAATTTAACCCCAGAACAAAATATATGTTTTGGCGGACACTATGAAACCTGGCCTGCAACAGCTGGGACACCAGATACAGGGTATTGCTATTTTGGCAGATTAATTTCACCCCAGAACAAAATATATGTTTTGGCGGACACTATGAAACCTGGCCCGCAACAGCTGGGACACCAGATTCAGGGTATTTTGGCAAATTAATTTCACCCTAGAACAAAATATATGTTTTTGCGGACACTATGAAACCTGGCCTGCAACAGCTGGGACACCAGATTCAGGGTATTGCTATTTTGGCAGATTAATTTCACCCCAGAACAAAATATATGTTTTGGCGGACACTATGAAAACTGGCCTGCAACAGCTGGGACACCAGATTCAGGGTATTGCTTTTTTGGCAAATTAATTTCACCCCAGAACAAAATATATGTTTTTGCGGACACTATGAAACCTGACCTGCAACAGCTGGGACTCCAGATTCAGGGTATTGCTATTTTGGCAGATTAATTTCACCCCAGAACAAAATATAGGTTTTGGCGGACACTATGAAACCTGGCCTGCAACAGCTGGGACACCAGATTCAGGGTATTGCTATTTTGGCAAATTAATTTCACCCCAGAACAAAATATATGTTTTGGCGGACACTATGAAACCTGGCCTGCAACAGCTGGGACACCAGATTCAGGGTATTGCTATTTTGGCAGATTAATTTCACCCCAGAACAAAATATATGTTTTTGCGGACACTATGAAACTTAACCCGCAACAGCTGGGACACCATATTCAGGGTATTGCTATTTTGGCAAATTAATTTCACCCCAGAACAAAATATATGCTTTGGCGGACACTATGAAACCTGGCCTGCAACAGCTGGAACACCAATTTCAGGGTATTGCTATTTTTGCAGATTAATTTCACTCCAGAAGAAAATATATGTTTTGGCGGACACTATGAAACTTGGCCTGCAACAGCTGGGACACCAGATTCAGGGTATTGCTATTTTGGCAAATTCATTTCACCCCAGAACAAAATATATGTTTTTGCGGACACTATGAAACCTGGCCTGCAACAGCTGGGACACCAGATTCAGGGTATTGCTATTTTGGCAGATTAATTTCACCCCAGAACAAAATATATGTTTTGGCGGACACTATGAAACCTGGCCTGCAACAGCTGGGACACCAGATTCAGGGTATTGCTATTTTGGCAAAGTAATGTCACCCCAGAACAAAATATATGTTTTTGCGGACACTATAAAACCTGGCCTGCAACAGCTGGGACACCAGATTCAGGGTATTGCTATTTTGGCAGATTAATTTCACCCCAGAACAAAATATATGTTTTTGCGGACACTATGAAACCTGGCCTGCAACAGCTGGGACACAAGATTCAGGGTATTGCTGTTTTGGCAGATTAATTTCACCCCAGAACAAAATATATGTTTTGGCGGACACTATGAAACCTGGCCTGCAACAGCTGGGACACCAGATTCAGGGTATTGCTATTTTGGCAAAGTAAT